>JADDOH010013745.1:0-70160 GCA_016648135.1 Agrypnia vestita
GTGCATTCTGTTAGAGAACGATTGTAAATTAAAGAGAGGGGTAAGGCTAGATTGTGTGCACATCGTTTAATAAAGATTGAGGGTATTTCTTCCGGGCCGGCACCTTTGTGAATATCAATTTTTTTAAGATATTTTAGTACAATTTCCTCTGTCACTTCAATACTGCATATATTAGTTATGTGGTTTTCGTGGTTAATTATGGGCGTAATGGTAGGTCTATCATTCGGTGTACTAAAAACTGAGCTAAAATATTCCGAGAATAAGTTTGCTATATCCATGCCATTATTAGCCTTCCTATCTCCTAAGAACATGCAATTTGGGACACCTTGAGATTTATTACACGTTTTGACATAGCTCCAGAAGTTTTTTGTGTTTAAGTTGATATTAGTTTCAATGTTGTTTAAGTAACGTGATTTGGATTCGCGACATAAATCTTTGTGCCGTTTGCGTAGGAGAGAGAATGTATCATAGTCGGCTTGGTTTTTGAATCTCTTATATTTACAAAAATATTTAAATTTTTCTTTGGTAATCTTGATAAGGGAAGCGTTATACCATGGGGGATATTTCGTATTCCAAGTGAATTTATGAGGAACATAAAGATTAATGAGACTTTTTAAGAAGTTATACAAGTTATCAAGAGCAATTTCTATTTGATGATTAGAGAAAATAGATTCCCAATTATCTTGTTCAAGAGCGTAGTTGATAGAATCGTAATCTCCACGATTAAAAAGAAGAACTTTCCTTTTTGTATTTATCAGTACAGGGTTTTCCTGGAATGGAACATTAATGGATATGGCTTTATGATGTGTATCTTCCGGAACCAGCGGGTCATCATTACCTACGACTGATGTTAATAAGTTAGACAGAACTAGATCTAAAATGTGGCCACTTGGGTTTGGTTCACCGTTAAATTGAGACAGGTTTAAAAAATGCATACAGTCTATGAAATACTTGCTGTTATGTGTAGAATGATTAATTGCTTCATAATGTGAAGATGATGTAGATTTTATCCATGTAATTTCAGCAAGATTAAAATCACCTAAAATAATAAATGAGTCCGTAGGGTTATTTGATACCACATCTGTTAACATATTTAGGAAATTTTCTATGAGGTATTGATAACGAGTCCCACCAGGGATATATACGCAACATATATGAACAGGATGGCGTGAGCCATTAGAACGAATTGTGACCCAGATGTCTTCAGCGGAGGATTGCCATTCCGGCCGAGCAATGCTGATCAGTTCATGTTTAACAGCTAAAACTACACCACCGCCAAGGCGTTGACCGGTTGAGGCATAGTCGCGATCTCTGCGATAAATGCTGTAACGGGAGTCAAGCTCTTCGTTTCTAATGCCTTTATTGAGCCATGATTCCGTAAGGGCGATTATATCGTAGTCATTTGAATATGTGTTTTGAAGGATTGTTGTTGTTTTGGTACGAAGGCCTCTAACATTCTGGTAATATATGGTTATGGACATGGTGGACATGGTGGACGAATAAAATAAATATTAGTTTGTAAGCGGCTAATTATCCGGCTACAACAGTATAAAGTAATAAATCTAAAAAAATTAAAATTAAAAAATAACGTATTCGAGTTGGTATACTGATAGCGGGAAGAGCTATCCACTTTACTAACGGAGTTGATGTTTTGGTTTTGAGTGTAGTGTGTAAGTGTTCATATGTTTGTCGGGATGTCTCTATATAACTAAGTGTGTATTTAAGAGTGCAAAAAATAGTATTAAGGTGGTGTGAGTGTATACTAAATGTAAAAAGTGTGCATTTGCGTTGTAGTATATTAGACATTTCAACAGAAGGGTTGATGTGTGGAGGTATACCTTTACATTTATCAACATAAGAATGAACAGTGTTGATGCGTGAAGGTACACCTTTACATTTATTCAAAATAAACTTTGACGTTTCAAAATGTTTTATCTCTATGGATATGATCTGACACTGACTCGCTGTGTGGATACAAGATTCTTCATCTACATCAAGTTGGAAAGGTTTCAGCAGGGAAAGGAGATGATATTTATGTTGTGAAGCGAGTAAATCCTCGCGTGCATTGTGAGTGTGAGCGTCTTGAGGAGACAGTTTATATGGACAACAAATAGTACAGTTAAAACCTAGTGTAAACATGAAATTCATTCCTCTAATTAAGAGACACACAGTAAATGTTATTTGATCTTTTTTATATCCACTTCCCGAAATATCGCGATAGGAGGAGACTCGTCGTTTCGTCGAACGTATATGCGGCAGTGTTTCACCCAAACATATTGAAATCCCGCGCTTTTCGCTACGGATTTCACATTGTGTAGCAGCACTTTATTGCCAGGGGTCAGGTGATCGTTCACAAATACCCTGTGAGCATCTCCGGGTATACCTAAATCGCGAGTGGTAATTCCTTTGTTCCTCCTGACTCCTGTAATGATGCTATCCTTTAAGTGTCTTCTGGAAAGTTTTAATATAATTGCCTTTGGTCTTCCTTTGTCGCTGGAGCGTGGAGCCACTCGTGTGCAGAATTCGATGTCCTGTTGGGAAATGTCGATTCCAGCTACTTTTCCAATGTTGATAACAATGTCGTTCAAGAGTTCGCCTTTACGTTCTGGTACACCCGTTATCTCCAGATTGTGAAGGCGCGACCACTGTTCGTTGTCACTAATTTTGTTTTCCATGGCTATGACGTGAGCGCGCATGTCTGAGAGTTCCGCTTCCATTGAGTCCAGCCTTTTAAGTTTCTCGTCATAGGAACATATTTTTGCGTCCATTTCTTCAAATTTGTTATTGAAGAATTGCATGGCAGTTGTTACAGCGGAAAATTCCTTACGAAGTTCACTGATCTCATTTCTTATGTCGCTGAACTGTTGCAGATTTGCGCGTATTGTTTGTATTTCTTTTAGTACTTGAGTCATGGGATCTTTCGTAGATTCGCTTGAGGTAGGTGATCCGGGCTGATTTATGCAATTGAAACATTTAATTGAGTTGCGTCGGTCTTTAGTCATTTTACGGTACATTGATTCAGAAATGCCAATGCATGTAATATGAAATTTATTCCTGCAGTCTAAGCAGGTGGTGAACACTTCATTGTTTTTCAATTCCACTTTACACTTTGAGCAATTCATTGTACTTAAATTAGGCTATTCACACTCAGATACTATCAGATAAATAAAAAATAATTGGAGAGATATTTATCAAACTTTGATTTTTGACAGGTTATTGTTACATTTTTTACATTTTGTTTTGGAGAAAAAAAATTAATAATCAATAATGGTTAACAATAGTTAATAATCAAACCTCTAATTAAATAAGCAAAATAATTCCAAATACAATACTGCCAGCGTAGTGTACGAATAAGTAATTAAAAAATCTATTTTAAATAACAAGGATAATGAACTAAAAATGAAAAAATCGGACATGTGTCAATTAAATTGTAAGGATTGTAACAACCTTGGCAAAACTTCGAGAAATTATTCAGAATATTCGAGTCATCTAATAGAATTTAATTATTCTTTTGATTTAAAAACCGATTTCAAAATTGTATATGCCAATATGAGGGGATTTTACTAGGATAACGTACAAACATTATAAATTAGGAAAAGTGTTAATGAAAATATAAATATGTATCAAAAATAATCAAATAAATTTTGGAAATAATCCTCTCTTAAACCAGTTACTTTGTATCTACTTCATTTGTAACCACGCCCTCTTTTAACCCCTTCCCATTATAACTAATCTGCCTATACTTAAAAATTAATTTCATTTCCTACATTTCTTTTATTGAAGAAGGCAGAATCGTTTCCGAATGTTAAACATGTTGAAGGTTTATAATGAATTAATTACAATAAAAATTAATTTCAGTTAAAGCCGCGAAATACAAGTAAAAATAGGTAAGTTAGATTAGGTTAGGTTCCACATTGACATTTTTTTGTACTGACAATAAAAAATGTCCAGATACAGCGACGTTTCTGAAGTAATTATAAATATAATTATAAATAATTAAAAAAATATATAAATAATAAGATTGTTAGGCCGCCCACAAAATAAAATAAAAAATTTAAAAAATATTTTTTTAAATTTTATAATTTTCATTCATCACGGCTATGTCGACTCGGCTTTGTCATCGCGACATTGTCGGGATTGTTTTGCGCGGCTTTATCACCGCGGCTTTGCCGGCGCGGCTTTGTAATGCGCGGCTTTGTCGGGGTGCCTGTTACGTTACGTTTACGTGAAACGTATGAGAGGATGATAGAAAATATGTGAGGCGGGTGAATATGATCACCAGAATTAGTTAAGTAGTAAAACAATTTTTTTATTAAAAAATAATTATTCTTCGGTATATTAATGTAGTTAAACCTATTGCAAATGTAATATACAGGGTGTACCAAACTTGGCAGGTAGATTCCTGACTATTTTATGAGTCTAAAATGTTTAAGCAACCATGACCTAATATCAATAGTTATGGAGATATGCAATATCAAAGTCGAATAAAATGATAAAAACCTTGCAAAAATTGAAAAAAGTAATTTTTTACAAGGTTTTTATCATTTTATTTAAGTTGTATTGAAATAAATGAATTTTTCATAATCGATATTAGTTACTGTAATGGTAGTTCAACTTTTTGCAAAAAATAAGTCAGAAATATTGAAAAAAAATGCAAACTTTGATATTGCATATCTCCATAACTATTGACATTAGGTCATGTTTGCGTGAACATTTTAGATTCATAAAATAGTCGGCAATTTACCGGCCAAGTTTCTGCTACTAGCTCTGGTACACCCTGTATATTTACTAATGGAATTTATTAAATATCTGCAAATAGTAATATAGATTTCGGGTTTACTGTAAACCGGTTTGGCATGAATTGGTTTGCACTGCTCGGTCGCCACTTAATTAAATAAATCAAAAAACGTCTAATGAAATGTGATGATGACATTGGCATCAAGATTAGATTAATTTTTTTATTTATAGTCTTAGTAATCCGTCTGGTTTCACGCATGCCTGCATTTACATGACGCTACATAATATATTGATTAATTATGCGGACATGCTTCGTGACCAGTTTTATATATTCAAATTGAAAAACATTTGGTTATTTTTAACACATATTCAAATGTGTTAAAAATAACCAAATGTTTTTGCACGATTCCATCTCAAGCAAGACGTGTTACGGTTACTGGAATTCCAGAGCGACAATACAGTTTTTTCACGAGGAACCAAACTGAGCAGTCATGAAGTAATAACCAACAACACCATTAATTACATCATCCATTTGTTCACTGTTTGTGGTTTCTAAGGTTAAGATCATAAAGTCCGAAACGATTTTTGTGGCTATTATCTATTTATATCATTACGTAATTTCATTCCATTCATTCAATAAATACATAACAACAACATGTTAGTTATATTAGTATATACCTTGAATGCAATGCTGGCTGTAGTGTGGTAGATAGAATAAAGAAAGGAGTGCTGAGGTGGTTTGGTCATGTGGAGCGTATGAACGAGGAAAGGATGGTTAAGAAAATATATGAGGCGAGTGTTGAAGGCAACAGGAATAGAGGGCGTCCGCGAAAGACCTGGCACGATCAGGTACTACAAGTATTTGAGGATGGCCCTGTTAAAAGCCGCAACAACCGTAGAACGTGTATGAGAAGATGTATGAATGTGGCCGAAGCAAAAGTGGTGTGCCAGGATAGAAGAGTGTGGCGTTCAATCCTCTCTGCCTACCCCTGCAGGGAAACGGCGTGATGGTTAGTTAGTTTAGTTAGTTAGTCCATATACTGAGATTTTTAGTCTAAGTAGTTATGGTCAGGCATTTTAACAAAGTGTTCGTTATAAGTTACTGAGATTTTTAGTCTACCGGTTTTGAGATGTACCCGTCTCTTCGTATGGACAACCACTACAATATTATGTAAATACTACATATTCACATACTAATACTTTCCCAAAGTGATTTTTCATGGGCGTGCGGCTAGTGAATCTAATAGTTGCTTTATTTTTTTTAATGCCTGTATTTATTTATTTATTTATTAAATATACGGTACAACGTACCATTAAAAAAAACTATGTATATAAAAATGTATAGATTGATAGGTAATAATAATAGGATTAATAATATAAAAATGGAGATAAACCATAATTCTATCAGAAACAACTCATAATAAAGTGATTATAAATAAAAATAAAATATTAAGCAAATTACATAATGTGTAACAAAATTACATCAAAATTAAATAATAGTTATTAAATCAAATTGAATTGAATTGAATCAAATTCAAGAACTCAAGAAGAAACTCAAGAATCAATAAAACTACAATAAATTAAAATAATAGTGAACAAATTAAGTCTGAAATCCAAGAAGCAACAAAATTATAACAAAATGAAATAATTGTAAACAAATCAAATCTGAAACTCAAGAAGCAATAAAAATAACAAAATAAAATAAATTGAAATTCAAAAAGCGAAAACAAAAGATAGACATGACATCAATAATTATAAACGACCGAATTCGTCCAGAAGAGCTTATTTAAGATAATTTACACTAACATTGTCACAAAAAAAATTAGCTGCGTTAATTCTGAACTGTTATAATTATTTACGATTTTATACAGTAATATGATGTCAGCAAATTTCCTTCTATCGGATAACCTATTTAGTTTAATTAGAGACATTGGCGTCAAGATTTTTAATTATTAAATGTCTAAATTATTAGAAGTAATGTGCAGATTACTGATATAACCTAGTAACTTATATAACCACATAACTTTTTTTTGCTCAAAATAAGTCAATACTTTTTCTTTCGCATCGTAAAATAGGCATTTTTTAATATATAGTACAGGAACTATTATATGAAGGTTCTTAATTTATCATATATTCCATAGTTAATAATGTGCCATTTCCGTTTAGCGGCAATTTTTACGTACTTTGTAGCGGTAATTCATAATAATCTTAGCGTGTCGACACTACTGTGCAGAATTTTGATCACGTTTCAAAGTACACAGAAGCAGAACTAATAAACTTGTTAATTTTGTTGACATGTTTTACCACTGTCCTAGTCGGAATTATGCAATGTATTAAAAATAATTTAAAAAGAGTAATCCAAAAAGTTGCTCAATTTTTTTAGTTATTTTAAATTTTACGATGGGATTGCATTAATCTATAGAATTGTCTTCGTGGTTTTGTTGAAATTGTATCATGTAAATAGTTACGATGTGATTTCTGTATTTTGCAATTTTCTGCAGTCACGCGAATTTTAATCCACCATTATTGTATTGTGCTGTATCCATGTTTTTATACGTACTTAATTAGCTAGTTAGTCAAATGTTTTTGATTAAATGGTAAATACACGTTATTATGAATGCACATAAATAAGCACCCATAAAGAAAAAATTTCTGCGTCTATAAACCCAATAATATATGGATAATATTCGCCACCCGGTGAGTTATGTTCTTTACCTTTTAGTTTTTAGTAGATCATGTTTGCGCATTCTGTTCGAGGCCTATTTGTCACTAGATTGAAGGTTGATTTTGAGGTTAAAGTTATTTATAATAACATAATAAATCGGAGTAATAAATACATAATGTGAAATCGAATGTGCGGCATTTACGCAGTTTGAAGTTAACCTTCTTTGCCGCAGAATATAAAAAAAATATTATAACTTTGACAAAAGATTAGTAAACCATAAGAGGTACTTCTTTATACGGAAATTTTATCCATTTCTTCATTAATTTCTTCTTTAGCTCAAAATGAAATTGAAGGCTTTTAATAACTAAAGTGGTTCATGGTAAAATACTCGCTTGCTTTTTTTGAAGACATGCTTTTATACGCTTTCTTTGCATTCATTCGTAATCGATTTTTTAACATCACCCATGCATTTTATTTTAAAGTTTAAAACAAATTTTCGAATATTCTGCATCTCTTGCTTGTGAGTGACGTGATTATTAATTTAAAGTAAGTGAAGTAGTTATTAATTTTAATCGAAATAAATAACGAATCATGTCGAAAATGATTTGATAATATATATTCATCCACTTTATGTAAGTATTGAAAGTCTCAAAGCTCTAGCTAGTCGGCAAATTAGTGAAAAATCAATTACAACATTCCATCACAAACAACAGACAAAGAGAGTTAAAAAACTATAAAAAATGTAATAAGAAGTCTAATTAAAAAAAAAATGTAATAAGAAGTCTAATCAAAAAAAAAAATGTAATAAGAAGTCTAATTTAATAGACTGCAATGTACGTTACCTCAACGCTGAGTTTTGCTGGTTTAATTATATAAAAATTATGCAACTTGATATTCACAAATTTTATGTAAATTTATCGCATCAAAAAATGTTTTGATAAACGGCTTAAGTTGTCTATTTCGCAATTAACATAACGTAAAACCGGGTTACTTGAGACTGAAGACTGACGTGACATAAAAGCGTTGATTTTACTTTTAAGGCTTTGGCAATGCTATGTGATGATAGCGTCCTTGATTAATTTGATGCAATATGATTAACAAATATTGCGTGATAATTTTTCAAATGAATACCGTAAATTCGGAGGATTCTTTGCAGGTATATTAATAATCATCGAGTAAAAACTAACTTAACATAACTAACAAAAAACTTAAAAAAAACTATTGCTAATTGGTAGTTCAAAATTTATTTGATAACTGTTCCGTATTTAAGAACAATAATTTTGAAATATTAAAACCAATGATTTTGAAAAATTGGGTATATAGTATAAACATCATTTATCATCCTACCTACTACAGAACAGGTAGGTAGTGGTCGACAGGCTTGTTACATATTATCCTATATTTATATGTATGTGTATATGTACTTATCAATAAACGCCGATTTATCGGTAATGAAATGAAATTAGATGAAAATGTTTTTTGCGACATTAAAATAATAGTTCTCATCAGAATCATCTCAACACATACGCAGTATATTTCATTTAATTTTTTAAATGAAAATATCGGATACTTCTCTCTATTACCGTGACTCATAAGAACGTGTAATATTCTCCATTTACAAAGCAATACAGATATATTTTCACACTGCAAATCAAAGTTATAAAAATAACATTTTACTGCAATTGACAATATGATCATCGATGCAACAGATAAAACAACTTCCTTGTATGATTATACCTTTTGTAATACAATAATGTAACATAATATGTTATACCATCATGCGCAAAATGCATGGGCATGTCATACCTGTGCTCGTGCTAAACTAAATAAAATAAATAAATAAATAAAAAAATTCCACTGTTTTGTTGCAAATATATTTGATAATTCTATTATAGCTAATAAATTAACCTATAGAAAATAGTAGAAGAACAACCAAATATTGTTCACTAGCATTAGTTCAATTGAAAATCTTTTATTTTCATACTAAAACGACATTTTACGAAGTTACCCCACTCGACATAGCTAAAGACAAGACGCATATTGAAAAAATATATAAAATTTCGAAATTTTTAATTTCAGTTGATAAAATAATGAGGTGTGAAGAAGTAGATGACTTAAATTGCAAAACACTCTAATTGGAATTTTAATTAATCGTAATTCCTGTTTGTATAATTTTGTAACGCAATCTATTTACATATTGAAAAAGTAAATATATTATAACATGTTGTCGTCTAAATCAGTTTTTATCCCCATAATAATTGTGAAGGTTCGTCTGTAACTTCCTATCCAATAACTGATCTCATTCCGTTTTCGAAATTAGTATGATTTAAAATTATTATTAAATAAAATGGAAACACTGACTTAATTTTTTTTGAATAAAATGCTCTGAAGTTAGATATTTTTAAAAATATTTAGATTTTAGATAAATTAAAACTAATATAATGAGGTATAAGAAGCAAAAAAGCATAATTCTCTATTATATTCAAGAACACGTTCTTATTGTGAAGTTGCAATTGTTTTAGAACAAAGTTCTGTGAAATTTAAAACCAAATTAATTAATCAATTAAAAGGCATACAGAAAAATCAAATCCACGAAAAAATATTTGGCTGCTCCCGGGATTCGAACCACGGATCTCCTTCTATCCGGGGCAGGCGCGTTATCCAATTACTCTATAGCGACCTTGTACGTTTACGTGAATTTATCGACCTTATCTGTAAGTCTCATTTATTAATTCATTAACATTTATTATCCATTTTAAGAGCGATCCACCTGCCCCGGATAAGAGGAGATCCGTGGTTCGAATCCCGGTAGCAGCCAAATATTTTTTCGTGGATTTGATTTTTCTGTGTGTCTTTCTAATTGATTAATTAATTTGGTTTTAAATTTCATTATTCTCTATTTAATAATATCCATTACTTACGTTATCAAGACTCTACGCTACTCTAGATATCGTTTTCTCACAGCCTGAACTGGCGGCCAATATACATAATAAAAATATGCAATTATTGACGGGTTATAGCTAGTTGGAATGACAAAAAAATCGTTACAATAATAATTATAATAAAACGCAACATTTGGCATTTTTTAATATTCACATTGAAAACATACAAATCATTTTTGATTGTAAGAAAACGAACGGCTATCGATATCAGACCCTTTTCAGGATAGATTAATTGTTTTTTAACATTAAAAATTATCATTTTTCACTGTCTAATGAAGTCACCTAAACCAGTTAGTAAGTCAACCACACATCGATAATAATCTATAAGAAAAATAATTAAATCCCGGTGGACCCGTATCAATCCGTCAAATTGCCGCATGTCATATGTGTGCGAATTAATTAGTTATAGGTATAATATAACAAGCAATTAATGTTTAAAATCAATAATTCAATACATCGCACTACCGGTTGTGGCAATTTAATAAGGAGTGGCAGTTTTTTTACTCGTGTAAGCCGGTGTTACGATTGTGTTAAAATTTATGTCTCTGAATTAATTAATAAAACATTAAAAAGGTTATGGAACTAATGGTTTGTTCCGTAGAGACCTAATAAAGATTTTTGACTAGGATAAAATATTAAAAAAAAGGATTAATAGAGATGATAACAATGTAAAAAAATAGTAGTATCCTTAACCATCAGTACCTATCTTCTTCCTCAGCCTTTTTCCCTGCACTGCTGGATGTAGGCCTCTTCCATTTTCCTCCACTCATCTCTGTTTCTCCCCCTTCGCATCCAGGTTCTTCCTGCTAGTTGGACTGTCATCGGACCACCTTTCCGTAGGTCTTCCGACGCTTCTATTTTTCGTCCAGGGCCTCCACTGTAGGATTCTGGGTGTCCATCTAGTATCCTCCTGTCGAGCCATATGTCCAGCCCACTGCCATTTTAATTTCGCAATACGGTCCGTAATATCGGAAACTTTTGTTCGGCGTCTTATTTCTTCATTTCTGATTTTATCTCGAAGGCTTACGCCGAGCATCTGCCTTTCGATGGCCCGCTGTGTACACTTTAATTTGTGTGTGCTTTTTTCTGTTAGTGTACCGAACATTTTTTTTTGAGGCATAATTGGTTTTCTTTATCTTCAAACAAATGTTTCAATTTCTTTTTTTTTCATGCATACTGGGATTTCTTTATTTTCAAACAAATGTTTCAATTTACGAAATGCTGCCCAGCCCAGACCTATTCTTCTTGGTAGTTCTGCTGTTTGGTTTTCTTTTCCCGACTATTTCTTCCTATTTTCCAATTGTTTAAAGTGAATTTATGTTTGGATGTGGTTAAAATATTTGTTTTTTATATGTTCATTTCCAAACCCGTTGCTTTCGATGCTTCATGCAATTCTCTGGTCCTAGTTTCTAATTCTCTTACATTATTGCTAACAATCACTATATCGTCTGCAAACCTGAGGTGGCTCAGATAGGTGTCGTTTATCTTCACTCTTTTATTTTCCCAATCTAGGTTTTTAACAGGGAACAGGTAACAAAGAACAGTACCTATGCTCAAGTCCAAATTTTGAGGTGGAAATAGAAATGACTCATATTAAATGACATGTTCTAAATATTAAATTGAATGTTGAATTAAGATTGAAAAATATTTTGTTTCTTTGTAATATTTTCTAATTATTTTTCATTCAATAAAAAAGTATTATTTTTACGTTATAAAGTGCACCCTCAAATTTTGACAATCTGTTTTATTTGAACCATAATAATAATGAAAGAACATTTTATATAGGAAAATGACATTATCATAGGTAAATTCAATAACAATAAAATAAATAAAACAATATTTCAACGGGCAACCTTGCAAAAATATCACGTACATGCAGAATTTTTCCAGGGAACAATTCAATTGAAATTATGTACCTAAAGTTATAATTTCGTTCATTTAAGTCATTGGATATTTGCTAAATGTTTTTGCTAATTTTATGCACATTACTTTAAAATATGAACTTGAGTCAAAAGTCAAAGAAATTCAAAAAACTGAAATCTAGTTTTTTAGCATTATGTTAAAATAATATAAATAATAAATTGCTCCATTCTCCCATACAAGGATTCAAAGCCATCATGTAACCAATCAAATCAAAGATAATGGAAATCAACATATTATTATATGATTTGATTGATTGATATGGCCTGTATTTGAAGTAAAATAAACTTAACGTGTGACGCGTTTATATAATACATTATACAGGGTTATTTGGAAAACACTAATAACCTCGCAAGTCTATATTCCTGCCTTGATTATGAGTCGAAAATGTTCAAGCTATCATATAGTTACGGAGATATGCGACATCAAAGTTTGCAATTTTTTTTCAATATTTCGAACTTATTTTTTTATAAAACGTTGGACTTTCATTACAGTAGCTCATATCGATTACGAAATACGTTTCAATACAAGTTAAATAAAATGATAAAAACAATGAAAAATTCCAATTGGAATACGAAGGTTTTCATTTTTTTATTTGACTTGTATTAAAGGGAATGAATTTTTCATATTCGATATGAGTTACTATAATGATAGTCCAATGTTGTACAAAAAATAAGTCAGAAATATTGAAAAAAAATGCTAACTTTGATGTCGCATACCTCCATAACTATTGATATTAGGTCATGATAGCTTGAACATTTTCGACTCATAATCGAGGCAGGAATATAGTCCTGCGAGGTTATTAATGTTTTCCAAATAACCCTGTATATGATAGAGGATATTTATATCATAAGGTGAAAACCCTGGCTACTCTACCGGGTAGAGCGAAGTAGCGCTAAAATACCAAATACCTAGGGAGCACTAAAATTCGTAGAAAACTCAATATCGTATACCTAACCTAACCCGATATAGCAAGTACATGTAGGTATAATATGAGAGTAATAAGAGATTTTGAAAAGGTCATGTATATATATTGTTATTTGGAAAACATTAATAACCTCGCAGGGTTATATTCCTGCCTTGGTTGTGAGTCGAAAATGTTCAAGCTATTATAACCTAATATCAATAGTTAAGGAGATATGCGACATCAAAGTTTGCATTTTTCAGTATTCCTGGCTCATTTTTTGCGAAACGTTGGACTTAGAATTAGAGGAATTAGAGTAACTTATATCGAGTATGAAAAATTCATTCCCTTTAATACTAGTCAAATAAAAAAATAAAAACATTCGAATTCCAATCAGAAAACATTCCAATTTTTCAGGTTTTTTTTATCATTTTATTTAAAAACCTTCGAAGTCCAATTGGAAAACATTACAATTGGAATTTATTCAGGGTTTTATTCATAGAATTTATGAAAAATAACCATTAAAATTTATAAACCCATTAAAGATTGGGTTCTTTCTCAAGCGTAGGAAGGCGTCGCATTCACGGTCGCGTGACTCGATGAACTGGTACAAATGCAACTTGACTAAATTGTCCCACGCAGCGCCCATTTATTGTATCATGTCCACGATTATCTAGCAGCCATCCGAAGATCTAGTAGCGGTGACCAGCGAGGCCGGTGGCTTCCCGCTAATAACGAATGTAAACAATGAAGTGAATAACTCCGAAGTGAGTTATATTAATGTATCGAGACATTTTATTAATATTAATTTTAGCTCGCCCACTTAATCTAAATATTAATAGGATATAATTGCGGTTATGCCGGAAAGTATTTACGGTAACGGGTCCATTACTTATACAGGGATATGCAAATTAAATGTCTAAGAACCGCAAGAACCATTTATTAAATGACCGACCGAAGGAAGACAGAAACATATTGCATCCATTTTTTTGTCTATGGCTGACGCAATTGCGTATCCAAGTTACCAAGTAAATATCTGGCGATGTGAAGAACGCGTTTTAATTGGATCGTCTTTAATATTATTCTTGCAGTGCCGTCATAACATTTTCATCACCTTGGCATTTTCAAAAATCGTTTTTTTTTTGTTTTGTCTTGTAGCTTGAAGCTCTATAAATAATTTGAATCATCACTCTTTCAAAGATTCCAAAAATTGGCTGAGTTATAGCAGTTTGAGGCTAGTGTTGTAGGTGAATTCTTTAACGAAACTCCCTTTTTCAGACTCTTGATTTTTTTTAATTTTAATTTTATTTATTAATGCCCTACAGGGGGTTCCCAAACAAATAGGTAGAGTGTATATTTATAGAATGGATAGTTTAAAGAAAAAAAATATTAATCCGATGTTATTCAAAATATGCGCATACATTATCTACTAATAATATTGTCTAATAATCTGTAGAGTACGATTTGTTTGATAAAATGCGCTGTTTGCTTTTCTTGATTTTCTTAGGAAAAAAATTTAAATAATTTTCAAACCGTATTCATTTGCGCAAAAATTTTTTTTTCAATATACTACGTTATAGACATTACACCATTCAATAAGAAAATAATTAACTCTTTAATTTCACTCATACCGTGGCGACAATATCATCACCAAAAGCTGGGCGCATCAGAGACCTTTGCGGCACATTTCTCCGCCATTTTGAAATAAATAAAAAAATAATAAAATTATTAATCAATGTGTAAGCCGTAAACAGTGCTAGTTACATGTGCAATAGTTACGTAATTTTTTTTTCTAAGTTGAATTTTATGCCTCAAGGTGGATGTTCTTAATATTCATATGCTGTATGTTTCCCAAATAAAAAATAATTTAATTAAAAATCAACAATCCGCTATGGATTACTAATCGAAGACACGGTGATGACCTTCTTAAAATTTGTTAATCTAGAACACGTTCCTAAATCGAATTTATTGATTCGTCACTGTCTTTATTTTGTTCTGAATATTATCTACAATTTATTTTATCATTGAGATATTATTTATTATTAATTTATCGAAAAAAGTGTTTTATATCATGTGTGGGTATAAAAACAAATACAGCAATATCCAAAACAACAGAATTCAGTCATCGAGGATTGTTAATTTATAAAGCACTGAATTCGAGATTTTATGGGAAACATAGCGAATAAAATTTAAAGGAAAAATGATTTTGGAAGGGATAGATTCGTAACGTCTAGAATTCGGTACATTTTCAATTAGTAATCCTTGGTGATTCTATTCAAAACATTTTAATATTTTATTGGATAATGCTGCATTTGCTTTTATCTCATAACCATCTATCAGGGTCAATAATGACGCGTTGAAGGTCTGTTTGTTAAAAAAAAATCATGCAAAAACATAATCGTCTGTAATAAACGATATCATTTAGTTAGGTCAAAACAATTTGGGAAATAAGTATGGCGTTACAACCTTGCACGCAATACGTGGTACAAATAGAAAAGTAATCGTTAATTATAGTCGTATTCGGAACTGCAGCGACCATCAAACATCGTTTTAAATGGTACATGTACTAACCCGCCATTAGCTGTTATTATCCAACCATTAAACCCGATTGTGCAAATTTAGCAGCCGACTTTTTATGTAGATTTATACTACCGCAGCCAAACAATTAGCGGCGCGATATCCCGTCCCGCCAAAACACTTTACCTATAGTGATTTATTGAATTTTTTCGCCGCGCACGAGTGGCCGCGCATAAAATCGTGGTACTGTTTTTGGATGGTACAATCGTGGTACGCGCTAGTACCGCGTACCGGCTTCCGTTTTGACGGACGCCTTAGTTTTCTCCACTTTTTTACATTTAACACTTAAGGTGTTTAAATAGCAACAATTATTCCGAATTTTCTAACCGTCTTTTGGCTATGGATCATTCTATTGATATTAATAAGGGTTTACAAATTTTACACACAAATTATACAGAATCACAGTTAGATAAATTAGAAATTTTGGAAATAATAAAAAGTGTTAATAGTAAATTGAATATTATAAATAACCAGGTCCTTTTTACAAATAATTATATTTTAAATTTATTTTCATGTTAAGTAGGTACTTTATTATTATTAATTTTCCATATATAAACGATGACCTGAATCTATAGATCCATTACTTATTAAATACTAATCGCACTATATTCAAACACTAAATATACAATACACATAAATGTGCATGTAAAATACACTTAAATGCAAAAATACATGTTACTAGAGCTTGCCGAAGTCTTGTAATTGGGATAATGGGCATAGTCTTCATTTAATAATAAATAAAAATATTTTAAAAAAGCTGAAAGTTTCAGTACACTAGCTAGTCTAGAGGTTGTTGATATATTGATTATTAAATTATGAGACAAACAGACGGACAAGTGACCTTAAAACAATAGCGTGTGAAGAAAATGTTGCATGCAATTTTTAAAATATTATTCTGATAATGATTTATTGATTGTTGTTCCATGTTGAAGCATATTAGTAATATTAAAATATAATTTTATTTATTGCCGAAGCTACGATGTTTAAAATACCTGCGGGCAATTAGTACCAAAATAATAAAACTGTGCTCGTGTTAAAAGACTTTCGATACAAGAATGTGAGTTGGTGGCCTCTAAATATCTGGCATTATTATTTACGAGTAAAAATAAGAATTGATTAGATTATTGAAATAAATGATACTAATAAAAAAACATAATATGCACATGAATGTATTCACTACTATTACAAATGTACTCAAACAATCCCGTTCGATCGAGATTTCCAAGTCGGTTTCAACATCAAGACCTATAACATCAATTTTGGCGATTTCTCTCTTGTACTTACGTTGGTGACGGTCAAACATTTATTTAATTTGGTAAAGCTCACCGTAAACAAGGACCAAAGCTAAATACAACGATTTTTAATTAAGACAAATTATAGAAGTCTCTTGTTTTGCTTGAGGTTTCCGCGAGCGCTATTGTATGGAATAAAAGTAGTTTCTGGAATATCTCGCGTTTCCTGTAAATGGTCTCCCTGAGAAGACCTAGGCCGACGTTTCGACACGGTATCACGTGCCATTGTCAAGGCTAAAAAGGCCTCAAAAGCTACCGACTAGCCGTACTTGTTCGCGGGTGACATGAAAGTCTCCCACCAATAAGCCTTATTGTGAGGTTATTAATATTTTCCAAATAACCCTGTGTATGTTCGAATTTTAATAACCTTCCGCATATTTGATTGAACAATGCTAGAGACATCTGTAGTCTTTGTATCTTTATCTAGTTAGTATACATAGATTTCGCAGCTGGCAATGATACCTCTATATTTTAAAATATTGAAGTATCATTACTAGCTGCAAAATTTTATTATTAAAAACCACGCTTCATCTGTTTGTCTGTTTGTCAAGACGGAATCTATTTGTAATCGATATTTCAACCACTTCCCGAAATCCAATCGAGCTGAAATTTTGCACACACGACAGTATACAATCAATCATGAATACTGAATAATAATAATGACGATAATTAATTAATCTCTTTATTTTCCGAGTGAGGCAAAAATTTTTGGCCGAAAATTAATTTTTTACTTTGTGGTTTCAAAAAAAAACATTCCTTGTAATATTGAAGTAATCATTCTATATTTTGTGTTCTCAGAACATAACCATTCGCCCCAACTAAGAGATGGATCACTGGATTCGAAGTGGATCAATGCAATCCACGAGCGATATGCCAATCAGTAATTGATCTCTGTCTCTAATAGATAATTAGAGATACCAGCGAACAACACATTGAGTTTGCTAGTGTCACTAATTGACGCTTTAATTATATACCCTTTTACAGCTTGATTGACTATTACTTTGACGTGTTTATTGAGTTTTTATGTTCACATGGAATATGTATTTTCAGAGGCTTTCGAGGATAAATGTGTCACAAAACTCTGTTGAAGTGTGCGTTGCATTGTATAGAAGGTCCAGTGGCGTAGCAATAAATTCCTGGCCCCTGGGCATTTATATGGCGGTTCTATCTCATTTTGTATTGTTATAAAATGATTTTCATATTATAAAATGAATGAAGTCTCTCAAACGGTCCACATGAATCTAGAATCAAATGGGCTATTCTCATAATCACTAGAAATGTGGAGAAACTACTAGAAATATGGAAAAACTCTATTAGAACGTTCTCGAGGCAACGCGAAATCGACGTTTTATATAGAAAGCTAGCGGGTGCGCGCGCGGAGCGTTACTGTTTTGACAGGGCGACATAAAAGTCCACAGATAAAAGCGAACCGTGCGATGGTGTGTGTGTGCCTAGCGAGCCGAATAATGGCGACAACAATTAAGAAGAGTACTTAACAGGCGTTTGGAAATAATTGCGACCACTTACGTGCGAATTACTAATTAGTGCAAACCTGTGTGGAATATTTTACCGACAATAAGTGTGAATTAGTGAACGGTGCTCCGATAAAATTCGTGTCCAATGAATTAATTAAATGGATTAAATGATAATCGATTTTAAATGTTTCATTTGCTTCCCACAGCCACGATCCCGTGACAATGCCTGTGAAAATAGCAGGCGTGTGCTGTTAATACTTTGAAATAAACTATACGCAAATATTTATTTCGTGAAAAAGAGCAAAATCTAACTTAGTATTATAATGATTTATTAAAATCTAAATAATATGACACTAAAAATTGTGATAGTATTATGAGGTATACATAAATTTTATTTTTATTCTATGCGTATTTTTTCATATATGCAAACAATCACACAATTTTTTGCATTCGTTATTTTATCTGCTATTCTATACAATAACAGTTACTTGTTTTTTCTATCAACATTTTCTACCTGCATATATATCTAGAATATCTAAGAAATTAATTTATTTTATTTAGTATTTTGTCCCCATTTTGTTGTAAAGCTGCTCATCTCGGCACAGGTTCAACATAGTGAGATGAGTGCTTATTTCCTTACATACATGTATTTCACAAAAACTACGTTTATTCAAGTACGGGATTTTAAAGGTTTAGAAATTGCGATTTTTTTAAATACATAGTTACTGTAATGAGAGTTCAACGTTTTACAAAAAAATAAGTCAGAAATATTGAAAAAACAAATGCAAATGTTGATGTCGCATATCTCCTTAAATATTGCTATTAGGTCGTGGTTGCTTGAACTCACTATTATAAGTAACTTATAATTAAAGCAAAAATATAGACCTGCGAGTTTATTAATGTTTTCCAAATAATCCTGCATATTAGAAAAAGTATAGGACATATTTAAATTCAGGATAAATAAATAAAATCATCGATACAATTAGATACAAATCTCAAATAACGGTTAGTATGTCACTGGTTGAAGACCATCACTAACCTCTGTAGTGAGTACGATCATGAACTTCTCATCTCAAAAATATCCTCAAGAATAAATAAAATCTCTTAAAAATCCACAAAACGTCATACCGAGAGTCTGCGCTTCTTGTACATACTGTAGATTTCGCCACTGTTCTAGATTCGCCACACTTCTCCATAACGCTAAGGTAGCTACACAGATTTTACTTTTAATGTTTCGAAATTACCGCGACTTCTGCTATTTTATTGAGATAACAACCTTCTCAATGCTAAGATTGTAAAATGTGAAATATGTGTCAAGAGCATTACATCGACCATAAATAATGAATTAAAGACTGTTAACCAAAAAGACAGCGCGGATGTAAGAAAAATCAATGAAAATATTCATCAAACATTATGAATTTAACAGCTGAAACCCGTCAAAAATGACGTACTTTTACTATATGTATACTAAGGGTGTGAGTTAAGGCTACGAAAAGAGCGCTATATAGGGTTAGTAACGGATTTACACTTATTATTATTTTATCACTAATCATTATTTGTGCTATCTGGTAGCGTTACTGACGGACATTGTTACATAGAGAATATTTTTTTTTTGCTTTTCATACTCTATTATTTTATAAACCTCATAATTATTTGCGTCATCTGGTAGAGTAAGTGACGCACATTGTTACATAGTGAATTCAAGTTTTTTGAATTTAATATCTCACTATCATTTTATACCCCATCACTATTGGCGCCACCTATTAGAGTTAGTGAGGAACGTTGCTACATAGAGAATTATGTTTTCCTTTACTTTTAAAAACTCATTACCACACCTCATCATTATTTTCACTATCTGGTAACGTTAGCGATGAACGCTGTTACATAAAGAATTATGTATTTTAAGATAAATATAACTGAATCCGGATCAGGACCATATTTTTCGCAATTCGGCCTTTATTAGAGTAACTGGGAAAGTCAAGGTGGCGATCGTAATTGTATCTTGTAGCACATAATTGATGGTTGTCGAAATGGGTCAGGCTGCTCACCGTTAAAAATCGCTTCAAAAAAGATTGATTCATTTTTGAATATTACTATCGCAACCTTGAAACGGCTAACATAACACAATGTGCTAGGAAATAATTTTGTCATCCGCCATTTTAATAAATATTCCGAAACAAATAATACTGAAGACTAAATAAATCTACGAAAGAAAACATATTGACATAAGACCAATTTTCGTGCGTTCCTATACGAGCTGGGCGTGGCCACAAAAACTCAATTTACAAAAACAATATTTATATGTATTTCTGATATACATATACAATGACACAACCATCACATACCGACCTTTACCGAGTGTAAGAAATCAAATCCTCATATCTGGAAATATAGTTGTATAACGATTATTTATTTATTTAAATCTTTTACAGTAAAAAGTGACAAAGTAAATAAATGTAAGTATAAGATAACTGTAAAATGAAAAAGTAAATAAATGTAAGTATAAGATAACAAAGATAAAATATATAAATTACATAGTAAATATAAAAAAAACAAATATAAAAAAGAAATAATGTGCATTCACTAGTATGAAGAAGTATTGCTATAATTATAAGTTTTATAGCAACATTTTTGTAAAAATTTCAAATTGGAAAATAGATATTCTAAACTTTGAAGCTCAATATCATTAACTGGCATGATAGTCACATTGTGGTGAAACGTAATTGATTTTAGTTATCACTCTTCTAAACTTTGTGCTACATATGCTTTGAAAAATTTGTAGTAAATACTAATGGATTATCACGTTCCCTAACACTTCACCCCTACTGTCCATATACTCATTAACGACTGAAAAAACACTCCCAAGTTAAGTTGTCAGATAACGAAAACCTTTCCAAGGGTTCGTTTCGTTGCGAAATGTCAAAAAAATTTAAAACAACAATAAACAGTAAACGAATGTGACAAACTAAATGAGTGTGCTATGAAAATAGGACTAACTTGGAGATCTCCTGGAATGATATTTGAACAAGGAGATTGTCTTAGCCACTAGAGAAACAATCCACTCTATCATTAATTTTGTGATTACATTTTTTTTCAAAAAGTGAAATAACTATGAACTTTTTTTTAAATGTTTATTTTAGCGTCCAACTTTTTATGAAATTGATAATTTTATTCATAAATATATTAGTTCAATAATTGTACTAATTAACACTACTTTCCGAATCGACCTAAAACGTTTCTCTTTTTTTTATGACAGATTAAAGTTGTTTAAGCAAAAACGTCAAACTTTGATTGCGTTTTCCCACAAAATAGAAATTTTGAGTTAATTCACTTAATGATTAAAGGTGCGATTTATTGCTGTCGCTCAGGTAAATGTATGTATCTATAGACATTCGACCGTATTCTGAAATGAGCAATATTATTATTTTTGTATCTTGACAGTTAATGAATAACATTCTAATGCCGCCTATTTTGATGTTTAAGTTTGACAGGTTTGAAATTAATGAATTCAAACAATTAGAAAGCTCATCATTCATAAATGTGAATAATTTGACGTTTGTTTAATTAATTTCAAACCTGTCAAACTTAAAACGCCAGAATTGGCGGCATTACAATGTTACACAATAACTGTCAAGATACAGATACAGCAATATTGCTTATTTCAGAATACGGCCGAATATATGAATGGTGAATAATGAACAAGTGAGAAGTGAATGCAATGTCAGTTGCAACATTATGTACAAGATTCAAGAGCCACTAAAGTGGTTTCAGCGCAGCGGAGTTCGCGGGTGAAAGGTAAGGAATATCTGAAATGTGATGGCAACAGAAGCGGACCACTTGCAAATCTGGCATACGAATGTTATGCTAGTGCAGCGATGGCTAACAATTTAAGGTCGGTGTGTCAAAATTTGACGGTACCAATATTTACATACCTAGGATCCCCGATAACAAGCAACAATAATACTACAGAGGAGATCCAGAAGCGCATAGTAAGCGCAAATCGCTGTTTTTTCCGCCTACAAAAGCAGATAAAATCCAGACTGCTGTACAGAAACACCAAGATATTAGTGTACAAAACGCTTATTAGGCCAGTGCTCACGTACGCAGCTGAGACGTGGGTACTAACTAAGAGGAATGAGCGAGCACTGGGCGTTTTTGAAAGGAAAATTTTGAGGCGTATCTTCGGACCGGTTCTAGAAAATGGACTTTGGCGCAGACGTTACAACAATGAGCTCTATACTCTATTTAAGGAGCCAAACGTCACAAAATTTATAAAACTGGGAAGACTTCGGTGGCTAGGTCATGTGGAGAGAATGTCCGAGCATCAAGCACCAAAGTCCCTGCTGAACTCAAGGCCAATAGGGCAAAGGAGCTTAGGAAGGCCAAAATTAAGATGGAGTGACAACATCCTCAAAGATATCTCTGCCTTAGAGCTTCGAAACTGGAGAGAGCTGGCACTAGACCGAGATGAGTGGAGGAAAATTATTGAGGAAGCCAAGACCCACCAAGGGTTGTAGTGCCAAGAATGATAATGATGATGTGTCAAAATTTGAAAAAAAAAACTGGCTTTACTATTGATACGCGCATCTGGGGGATGTAAATGAAAATCCCGTACCTGTGTCTATTTCTCAGAAGCGATTAAACCCGGCCGCACTGTAAAATTGCCAGGCTTCCCAAAGGTGCATATTTCCAGTGAATTTGGCTGCCGGGAGCTCCGCCTAGCAACAGCGAATAAACGTTTGTTCGCTAATCCATCCCCACTGCCGTCGAAAGGGTATAAAAGCGGTGCGCTTATACTTCCAGCTAGGATACATTGTTCGGAAGGCTCCAACAGTCCTCGCATTACTAGGAGGTGTCCGGGAGGGATTCCTGGTGAACCTAGGAAGCGATATCGCCGCCGCAGTCGAGTGTTCTCTCCTGCCGGGCCGTACCAAGTCGAGCTTATGTGAAGCTCGAGTCTCGTCGAGTTTTTATCTCCAAGAAGCTCTTCGCCATCGCTTTTGCTGTCGAGTTTTATCCGGCAAGAGCCTTCGCCGAATCTGTGAAGTGAGACCAAGAATTCTACCTTAATATTGGGATGTGACAACGCCAGAGACCTAAGTGCTGTGCTGATTTTATTCGATATTCTGTATGTACCTACTTTGATATTTCAGCTGTTTATATTTCTGTGTGTTCTTCTATATTCCTACTTTTTATATTTATGTGTTCATTTCCACTACGTACATTTGTGTAAAACTTTTCAGTTATTTCCACGCCTTTGTCATTTGCACTCATAACTTGAAACAACCACTATCTATAATCGTTTCACTATCTATAATCTACTAAAAAATTAGTTGTATTTTGATATATGTATTTATTAAATACGCCAAAAAAAGCGGTATACTTCTTTCCATTTGAGAAATACAATCGAATTAGTATTTGTAATAGTGTGCGTAAGAGGTATATTCGCCCGTATTCCGAAAATAGAAGAATTGGTATTTGAGATCTTTATCCTAATACTTAATAGACGAAAATAAAAATTCAAAGTAAACGAGACGTAGGTATACGTCAGAAGGAGAAAGAAGTACATGACGGTTATATGTCAAATAAAAAACATTCCAACAATATTTCTCTTTCTCATAATTTTACATCAGGACGCTGTGGGAGAAGAAATTAATAAGTGCATGTTAATAAATATTTTTTCTACAGCATTAGTTCTTAATCTAATTTTAGTCGAAACTAGTGAGAATTGGGAGGTTACGTTTGCGGCAGAGTGAAGCCCGGATCGAAAGCTCATATAAAGGTATTTACTTTGAGAGAGATACAGGAAAATATAAAAATCTTCTTTTTTAAGTAAGACGAACACCGACGTATACCTACGTCTCGTTTATTTTCTATTTTTATTTTCGTCTATTAAGTGTTGAGATAAAGATCTTACATCCCAATATTGCTATTTTCGGAATACGGGCGATTGTTTTGTTGTGTTGGTGTTTATACCCATAAACACAAATACAAATGTGCGTTGATTTTTATTTTATTAAAGATCTTAATAGAACAGTATATTATAGATTTTAGGGATATAAACTTCTCCTTCCATCCCTTACTCTTGTATTCTGCTCGCTTTTTATACAGGACTACTAAACAGATTCACAATAGCTGTTAAGCCCAGTATAATATCTGCAATAAATTTATGGTACAGTAGCCGGCAAACATCTTGAAATTTTACGGCGTAGTGAGGGGAAGTTTGCGCATGTATCATTCCACCAATGAGACCCAAATTTTGTCTTTTGCGCATTCCCGCACTACGCCAAAAAATTTCAAGAAGTTTGCTGGCAACTGTACAAGGTAGGGTAGAGCAACTTAATTATTTTAATTGGGCGCCCTGAACCGATGGTTGCTCAGAAGAGAGTGGGGGTAGGTACATTCAAGATAAGGGGCGTAAAGTTGTAGCTCCGCTTGGTTTAGTCAGCATCGTGGAGTGGACGAAGGTGGAGCGCGCATTCGCTGTCGAGGCATACTTTTCTAATGATCGCTCGATCATCGCCACGCAACATGCATTCCTTACTATGTGAAATCATCTGATTTAGTCCCCTGCAACTATTTTTTATGGGGCTATCAAAATCACTTGTTTACAACGATTGTCCTAGGACCCTGTTCAATATACTCGTCGATGCTGGAAAAAATTGAACGAAGCTTCCGAGTTCGATTAACGCAGTTTATTGAAAATAATGGACGCCATCTGCCTGATATCATCTTTAAAACTGTGTAAACATTAAATTTAAATGGTGAACTTGATGCTGTTCAAAAAATTATATATATCTAGGGCAGAAAGTCAAAAGGGCATTAGTGATTATTTATAACTTAACGGGAGAGCAAAAGAATCTGTTAATCTGATTTGGTCAATGTTTCTTTTATGAATAATAGGAGATTTTTAGTTCTGGTAGTGGCAGCTACCAGATTATCGGAGATGTGCGCTGTAGCACCTACTAAGAAATGAAGAGGCTAGCAGGTGACAGAGAGGAGTGGAGAAAGCAAGTGGTTTTTTGCAGACCAACCCTAGGATTGCGACCCAAAAAAAAGTGTCAGCCCTTGTCTCGATACCGTACATCATGATTGGGCGAACATAGGTCTTATATTTTCACTTTGATCTCCATAAGCATGTGGTCGTTTCTCCAGACAGTATTTCTCCAAGCATCCAGCAACAGTTACGGCTTTGTTTGCTCGCTCTCTTACTTCTTCGTAGAGGTCGTTACTGTTGGATATCTCAACACCCAAGTACTTGAAGCTCATTACTTGTTCTATTATTTTATCGTCAATTTCAAGCCTGCATCGTACTAGCTGTTTCGATGTCACCATGCTCTTAGTCTTATCTACGGAGATTCATGTTAAATCTTTGTGAGGATGTATGAAATTCGTGTTATGGAAATCGTTCAATAAATATTGACAAAACATTATTTTGCCCGTAAACTTCGAAATAATCACCAACGACCTTTTGGCTTTCTACCTTCGATATGTATTTCTACATTACTTTTTTAATTGAATTTATAAATAAGCGAGTTTCTCTGCCCCACCCTGTATTATTTGTTTTTTCATCAGAAAATTTTGTAGGTGTTTTGCACAAGGGATACAAATCACCATGAATAGCTAGCTATCTGGCCCACTTGCTGTTGTAAATGCCGTAAAATTATAAACGCCCGCAGTCTTTGCGACAGTGATACATAAAATTTTATGAAATGTTGTTCGTTTTGCATCTATTGCGTAAATTTAATGTACAAGCGAAGAAACGATTAGTAGCTGTGGCGGGTGCAGTATCTGGCAGAAAGATTTATTGACTTGTAGGTACATTTGGCAATCAATTACTCGATTGCACAAACTTTTCTCGTAGTGGTAGGTACTTTGTAATTAATCACGTGATGTACGAGTATAAGTACATAGGCAATAGCTTATTCGCGTGTGTGTTTAGGTAATGATGTTAATAACACTATCCCATTGTTATATCTATTCGTGCCACGCTGGCATTTTTTGAAGGAATATTTATTTAGGCGCGTTGAGAGTGAAATTTAAAAATGCAAGCTAAGCAAAGAAATATTTTCACACCGTGAAGACACGACACACCACTCAAAACCTAAGATAGCGGGTTTACAAATGATATTCAAGCAATAGCAATTCTTTTAAGTTACGTCATCAAATTGTTGAAAATGGTGTTATGAAAATTGCATACGCACAATTGTAATTAAATACATAATGGTGATTCAATTATGTGTTTTCTGTTTGATTATCCCTTTTTATACAAGCAGAATACAAGTCAGTATGTGTATCATCCATTGAATGATTTTATGTCAGGCGCATTCTGTTCAGTTTTTTAAAAATAGAAGATACAATTTTTTTATCATAAACGTAATCCTTTTCCAACAAATGTTTCGAAAATTCCGAAAAATTACCATTATTTACTATTTTAGTTGTCATTTACACTTAAATTATTATACATTATTATAACTGTACTTGCGTATATTAGTACTTCTCAAGTAGCGAGATCTGTAACTCTCATCGACAGATGAACTTCATATAAAATATTATAAAATACTATTATTTACAATTCAGAGAGCAATTATTAAAATCATATTGAAAAATTTTTTCAAGATTTATGTTTCAACAGTTAATGTAGGTACTTTTAAAAAAACTTCCCTTAATCACATCTACAATGATTATTTCATCCACAAAATCCATTTTCCAGATTGTATTAGACAGTACACAAAAAACAAAAAACATATAAACTTACCATTCATTATTAAAAACAACGACACAGCTACGCTATGCATATGTAAAAGTTATATGGTATTATGTCATGCTTTGTTGGCTTCTGTTTGAATGATTTTACTCCCTATATACAATGTCTAAATGTATAATTCTTTAATATATAGTCTTTTGTTTGTGTTTTATTTCTTACAGACAATATATAAAACTTATTTCTAATATTATATATATGTGTGTGTGTGTTTGTGTGTGTGTGTGTGTGTGTGTGTGTGTGTGTATGTGTATGTATATGAGTGTATATTTTTATGTATGTGTGTATATATGTGTATTATATATATTATATCTTGCTAATGTTCAAACTTAAAAAAAAAACTGTACAGGTAGTTGCTTCAGAACAGACATTGTCTAGTGAAGCAACTACCTTCATTTATATGTATGAATAAATTTAAAAGAAATAAATAAATAAATAAAAAATAATAATTATGAATTGGATTCTCAAATCAAGCTAGATTAAATTCATATATAAGCTCAAGCTATCAACTATTAAATTCATATATAATCAAGTTAGATTAAATTCATATATAAGACATGTTTTATATGCCTTCTTTGCATACATTCGTAATCAATTTATTAACATCACCCATGCAGTATCCAAATATTAAACATGCTGTTTTAAAGTTTAAAACAAATTTTCGAACGGCATGTTTGTTCTTCAGCTGTTTCCGGCTCTTGCTTGCGAGTGAAGTGATTATTAATTTTAATCGAAATAATGACCAAATCATGTCGAAAATGATTTAATTATGTAATGTCATCCACTTTACGTAAATCTTGAAAGTTTCAGAGCTCTAACTATTTGGGAAGTTGGTGAAAAATCAATTATAAGGTTCTACCACAACAAACAGAAAACAAAGAGAGTTAAATAAAATCATGTTAAAAAAATTAAAGTAATTATCAAGTGAAACTACCTTTCTATTATTGTAAACCAAGCTATTAGTAATTCATACTGACTTGCAATGGAGATTAATTAATTAGTAATAATTAAATTAGTAATTGTGGTATTCTGCACAATCTGATAACATAGAAAAGGTGAATTTCTATTGCTAAGATTTTGGCGTAAAATAATATTTATTTTCATTGAAAAATTTGGCCGATACTTTTTGGTGCAACATTATTAATTTATTTATTTAATATTCACGGTAGATCAACAGTACAACAAAGAAGCGTAGAAAACATTAATATAATATAGATGGCCAATTACAGGTCTCCACTTTTAGAAATATTAATAATGATAAATATATTACGAAATAAACTTAGGCATGTTAAGAATAATACAACAAGAAAGAATATAAAATTTAAACAAAATAAAAAGAAACTTAATTATTAGCAGAAAAACTTAGGCATGTTGAGAATAATACAACAAGAAAGAATAAAAAAATTTAAACGAGAGAAAAGGAGACTTAGGTAATTAGTAAGCAGAGAAATTAAGGCATGTTAAGAATAATAAAACAAGAAAGAATAAAAAATTTTGACAAAAGATAAATAAAAATTATAATTTAAAATATGTTTTATTTTACTTTGTAACACACACACACACACAATATGAGTTATTAAATAACTACTATAGTTTCGAGAGGAGCAGTCCCTCTGACTAATAGGTATAGATAATAACTAACTTAAATACAAAATTCATCAATCCAATCGGGTAGGCCAGGGGGGCGCGGTGGGGAAGGGTACCCTTTTTCGCAAAAAGCTCTAGGATTGGTGAAATGGACTGAAATGTTATATTATTAATTAATGCGTCTCTAGAATTCAATTGTTTTAGGATTTCATGGTTTCCAAACTATTCATTATCCATCTTCTATGAGGAACCGAGTGCAGTAGTAAGTAGTAATAACTCATAATGTGTGTGTATTACAAAGTAAAACAAAACGTATTATATTATATAATGACTCGGCATAATACCCCAGAAGACACAAACCAGAAGATTCTGAGTGGCCGTGAAAACCTTAGAACAGTTCTCTTTTATATTTGTTTTCATGTTAGTACTGAAGTATTATTTATTTACCATATTTTATTTTTTTATATTGTAATTGTATATACTTAGATTTTTGATTTTTAATTTGTTAGTATACATTGTATATATAAGTGGTGAAAACAAAGTACATTTTTATTAATTATATTAATAATGTCACTACAAAATCATTTTGCTCTTTTTGAATAAATATTTTATGGTTTATATCTTCACCTGTCAATGAAAGTTACTCGAGTAGTGCTAATAAACCCGAATAGAGATATAACAGTGTATCATTTACAAATTATCATTAATGCGGATCATTATGAAACTCTACAAAGTTAACGCCGATTTTATCAATAGTAAAAAATAATCTCGTTGCACTCGTTGCAAGTAACTGTTATGTCAATTAATGAAATTAATATATGCATTTTAAGCTTATCATAAAGTTCAAATAATAATACAATAAATAGTAACATAAAATATACAAATAATGATAGAGTCCTTGAGACGGTATATAATTTATAGATCCTGCCATCGAGCATAAATAATTCTGATAGACAGATTATTAGATATAATAGTAATTGCGTGCTGAATGAAGAAATAATTTTACCATGCATTCGTTGATTGTAATCTCGTTAACCCGTACTCAGTCGTTTTACCATAAGAAGTTTTTATTTCTTTAGTTTTTAAAAACGTACAGAGCAAGCCAGAGCTGCATTCCTGCAGCCACGACTTAGCGAGCATCCATAAACCATGTAGCCTGATTAAGGTGACGGTGGGGGAGGGTATTAGGTAAGATGCACACTGGGCTACGTGAAGGATCGGGGGGGGGGGTCAGTGTCGAGCTTCGTAATTGTTTCATTTATTCAATTGGCACAATTAAAACCATATTCAATATGCACACAGTTTGCAAGTGATAATTTTAAAATAGCTTGGTAAGAGAAAACAGCACAAAATGTCTTCTGGAATTAAAAGGAAAAAGCTTTCCAAAAAGCCACTATAGGGCTACATGGGAGAGGAAGGGGTTCAAAAGACTTCAAAATGAAACCACGTGACTTATTGACGCTCCCTTACGGTTAACGAGAATGAGATGATGCTAAGTGTTCCCTCATATTTTATATGGAATGGAACGAAGCTTGAGTGATATGATATATGACGTGCAAATCTACAGACGGCTTCTAAAAGTAAGCTGGATTGAACAATAAAAACTCGAAATTGCAATATTATGACCATGTCCTGAGACACCTAACGTATCAGGTCCAGTATATCAATATTCAAGGCTAAATCGAGCAGAAGAGGCCCTGGAAGACGAAGGACATTCTGGCTGAAGAAACTGAGGTTCGGAAACCCACGGTCCAAATATTTGGAGCTGACCGTTGCGTTCGATAATAACCGGACATGTACTAAAAGAAGAAGATTTATTTTCAATATACAGTAAAACTCCTTTAATTCGAACACCGACAATTTGAAATTCACCATAATTTAAAATTTTTAAAACCCCGATAATTCTAAAACTACTTAAATTCATAATTCAAAATAATTTTTAGCCCCTTGTACCATAAATCGATACATTTAAGGTAATATATTTCATCTTTTTTTAAATTTGATGAAATTGAAAAAAATATTTCGATTTTTTCGCAAGTAAAAACAACAAATATGTCAACATCAAAATTTGGCTACCTTTGTATCAGCATAATAAATATTGCGTTTACATGGTTAATTGAAATATGCAAAAAATACAGACGTTATTCACAAAATTAACGGCATTTTCATGAGTTTTACGGTTTTTTGGCGAATTTCGCAATGGGATCGCGAATTTTAGTACCTTGAATTTAGAATTAACAGGGTTTCGCATAATTAGAAATGTTTTTTTTGGGTACCTTGAATTTAGAATTAACAAGGTTCTATTATGATATATTGTACTAATTGTTATAACCTCATTCACTAATCTATTTTATTCTATTCATGAGAGTTTGGAGAGGCGGAAGCCCGCCCCACAAGCATGCTGTGTAAGTATTTAAACTCACCCCTGCTGTTCTAACTAGGCTGGTCGGAAGGGATGAGAAATAGAGGGAACCCAGAAGCCCGCTCCCGACAGTGGCATTATATTAAGCATTAAAAGTGAAAAAATAAAATAAATATAACATTTTTCTGATTAAACGAATTAACTTACTTTATCGCCACTTAATTTTTGGTAAAAACCAACCAGTTTCGGAAACAACGTTTCTTCGTCAGGGTATATTTAATACTTGAAACCGGTTGATTTTTACCAAAAATTAATTGGTGATAAAGTTACTTAAATCTTTTAATTATATTCATAATGAATAACCACAAAGTTGAAATTAATGAATTCAACCAATAAGAAGGCTCATAGTTGTGAATAAATTAACGTTTCCTTACGCTTTAGAGCTTTCTGATTGATTGAATTCATTAATTTCAAATCTGTCAAACTTAAAACGACAAAATTGGCGGCATGACAATGTTATGCAATAACTGTCAAGATACAGATATAGAAATATTGCTTATTTCAGAATACGCCCGGATGTGTGATATTTTATATCGAATCTAAGATCTAACATATCTATTGAACATGGAATTGAATTCGCTTTACATTCCAGTATGAATTTATAGGCGTGATTGTTTTTTTAATTGGCTCAGTTTTAATTGGCTCCTTTGACATGTGCTAGGAAAGGGTTAAATGAGATCTAGTGCTTGCTACAGATCTATAGATTAAAATAGTTGTATATTATGATATACGTTTGAATCTAACGATTTTTATTGCCACATTACCGTTACAAACCCGTCCTAGGGTATGAGAGACGTATACGGGACATGCGCGTACCTACATAATTTAAATAATTACACCTGCGGTACAGTAGCATTACGTGTTCCAATTTTCAAGTTTCTGATAATGGAAATTGAAGTTTTACGTGCTTTTATTTCACTCTCTTTTTCTGTTTATTTGTTTATTTGCTAAGATGGAATATTGTAATTGATTTTTCACCAACTTCCCGACTAGCTATAGCCTCGAAACTTTCAACATTTACGTAAAGTGGATGACTATCAGGCATTTATCTATAATAAATTTAGGTTTTGTTGATATAATATCTCAGGATAACTTTGATTTAGAAAAAAAAACGATTCGATGAAAAGGATGTTCAACAGGTTTAAAGAGTGTTGATGCATAACGTGTTTAATGTTATGTTGTCAAGCTGGCTTAAGTGATCACTTTACACAATGAGATATCCATGAGGCATCTATAATATATCATGATTAACGATGTCCCTGAGACAAAATCCAGTAATGTATTCTGAAAAATTTGGACAAATTCAAAATATTCAGAATGAAAGAGAGTTTTTGACAAACATCAATGTTCGAAAGGTGTCATACTTGGGTCTAGGAATGCAATTCCGAGTCGGGATTGCCCTTTCGGGTTCCCTCGAGATTAGAATTTCCAATCCCGCGGGATCCCTAGGGATCGGGATCCCGAATACTTTTGTGTTTTTTTTGCTTATAGAGCTGAATAGCAATTAACGACAACGCCTTGGATTTTATATCAGCATATTTGATAAAATATTCATTATTAATCATCTCTTTCAAGTTTTTGTAGGCATCAATCAGTCAATGTAGTAGAGTTAGTAGTAGTTTTTATTACTATGTTAAGTTGATAAAATGCAGCATATTATTCAAAGCTATTTTTATTATTTGAACGTGACATGAACATAAGTTTTAAGTAGGTACTTACTAAAAGCTCTATAGACATACAAAATATAAATCAATCCCGATAATCTCGTCCAATTTTTCGGTTCGGGATTGATCTCGTAAAATGCCTCGAGATCTCGCGGGATCGGGATTGCATTCGCTATTTGGGTCATGTGCTTAGCAGGGAAAAGAACGACCTTTTGCATTAGATCATTAAGGGCAAGATCGAGGGGAAAAGGGTATCGCCCGGAAGCAGATGGTTCCGTAATATACGAGAATGGACAGGGATAAGGACGGTGGAGATAGGGAGATGTACTCTCAGTGATAGGTAACGTTGGAGGGATCTGACACGAGACACGACACTAGGAAAAGATCTATCTTGACATACTTAACTAAAACCCATCATAACTTCTTTTTATATATAAAAAAATACTTAAATAATATAACACTTAACTCTATCAACAATTAAATGCTCATGAAATCTGTTCAGAGACTATAAAAATGATATGAATTTGTAATTAATCTTCATTTAAATAATAAGTCAAGCAGTGTTAACAGGGCGTATTTTTTCTTTTTTGAAAAACATTTCTGACGAACCTGACATAAAAAAATGATATTAAAATATAAAGAACGTTGAAGAAGCATTTCCGCACTCAACGTTGCATATTAATGATCAGAATATTGAAATTTTGATAGCGAGTAATACAACGTATTGTTTTTTGATCACTAATTGATTATCCTGTTCAAGCACCCGATGCGGAAGAGAGATCACACGTTGTATCTGAAGTTTTATCTCGCTTCAAGATTGTTCCGCATAAAAAAATATTTAAAAATAGTTACATCCGACTGCAACTATCCGATTTGTTTCTAAGATATCGGGTTTTTTGGATTTGAAAAAAATCTAATCTTGTGTCAGATTTGGCGAAGAATAAATAGCTAGTAGAATGAACGTTTCATAACTTTGCCATTTTTAATACACTGATACGATTGTGTATAACACACAGAGTGTCACTATTAGTCAGTCATTGTCAGTTGACTTTCTAGGTGAGTGCACGCTTATTTGTTTATTGAAGAGAGATTTTTTATTTATTTATAGAGAAGAAGTACAAAGTTTCAAAACGTTTATATCAAATTTAAGAGTTGTCTGCGTTTAATAGTGAATTTAAAAAAAATCATTTTTTTGTTGCTTCTTTTCATTAAATAGCAATTGATAACAAACTATGCCAAAGGCTGAAAAAATAATATTATATGTATGTGAAATCAATATGAAATTGAATCAACTTTATGTTGTGCAATGTTTTTGAGATAAATCAATCTAATTTATTTTCAATTTCATCGAGCTGTGTTTTAAAATTCATAGTAAAATGTGTTTTCGTTAAAAATAAAAATTCATGAATAATAAGAATTATTAAATTAGAAATAGGTGGGCGTACTCACTTAGATCCTTGTTGATAAGTTTCAATGAAAAAATATAGTGAAATAAGAACTTCAAAAAATATATACAGGGTTTTTTGGAAAACATTAATAACTTCGCAATACTATATTCCTGTCTCGATTGTGAGTCGAAATGTTCAAGCACTATCAATAACGGAGTTATGCAATATCAAATTGTGTATTTTTTTCCAATATTTACAAAACGTTGAAATATCATTACAGTAACTTATATCATTCGTTTCAATAGAAGTAAAATAAATTGATAAAAATCCGGAATTGGAAGGTTTTTATTATTTTATTTTATTTGCATTTAAGGGAATAAATTTTGTATGTACAATATAAGTAACAGTAATGATAGTCAAACGTTTTACAAAAAAAAGTCAGAAATATTTAAAAAAATGCAAACTTGGATTTCGCATATCTTCATAACATTTTCGACGTATAATCAAAGCAGAATATTGTGCTGCTAGGTTATAGATTATTAATGTTTTCCAAATAACTCAGTGTAAGTGAGTGGACTGAATTCCTCACAAATAAAGTGACTGAAAATTCTGATAAATTATGGAGATCTCGATTAAAGTGTGGGCATACCTATCCTCACATTTATATGCGAGGTTAGGAATGCCCACACTACGTGAATACGCACACTATGTAACTATGCGAAATAGCGTAACGCAATTTAACCGAGCTGAGAATTTTCACAGTTGAATGCAACGTGGTATTTTGAGCACCGGTTCTCTAGCAATTTTGAAATTGAAGTTGAGCAAGAACTTAGGGCGGTTGACTAATAGACGAATGAATGTAATGAGCAGTAGGTGAGCACTACCTGTTTAGGCTCACAGTTAACCGCTGAATGATTATTGTAGCCATGTGTGCGTGGAAAAATTATTTTTCAACAATGTGAATTATTATTAACTAGCCTACCCGCGTAGATTTAGTCATATTTTATCAACCTAACACATAAATATACGTCATTGCGGAATTTTTTGTAGAACTTTTTGAGTTCTATAAGAAAGTATTTAAATATCTCTTACCGTCAAGGCAGCGTTCGTAAAAAAACGCATCGCTTGACCATTTTTAGTCAACTTTAGTCATAACGATCACCACGAAAACTCTTTTTATTTTAACGGAATAATATAAAGCATAATATATATCCACCCCGAAGGTCCATTCTAAATAATAGTGGAAGAATTTTTGAAATCTCATAAGTTTCGGAGATTAGCTCCCACATCCAACTTACAAATTTTACCTTTTTATATATTAGTAAAAATTAGTTTAAATTATTTAGAAGTCTCAAGATACAAGAAATTTGTAAGGAAGTATTTTCTAGGATGGCCTAGGGTTTATGATAAAAAATATATTCGTATAAAAAAATAAAAAATGTTGATTTTCATACACAGTTAGGTATATGTTGAACAATTCGGAAGAATATCATATTATATACGAGTATACTTAAAAAAGAATATTGCTCCAATTTGAAAATATAGATAGATATTATTACCAGCTGCGAAATTTATGTATACAATTTCATGAGAAGGACTACAGATGTCTCTAGCATAGTCCCTTAAAATATATGAAAAGTTTTCAGATTTGGAACATAAAAACAACTTTCAAACATTTGATAATGTGTGGATGTTTTTACGATGAAATTGCTAAATGTTGTATTACGTAGAGTAAGTAGTCACTTAAGTCAGCTCATACAGGTCGTAAGACCTGGACCATCCGATAAAACGCTCTCAAACACATTTCTCATAAAAAGAACTTCGTCGCTGAGACGTTTATAATTTTTCTAAATTAATAAATAATTATCCTTCTGTTGACAAATCCAGGAAATGTGTTCTCAGAACGTGCATATAAAATATTGTTTGAAATATCATTCATAAAAAATTGCGAATTAAACGTTTAACAAGAATCTTAAAAGAATACAAAATTTTCCCGTTCCTATAAATTATTCCAAATATTTTGTGATCTGCGGTTGAAATTAATTCCCAAGAAGCAGTAGGGATGTGCAAATTACTTTTCTGTTTTTTTTGATTCGAGTATGAAGCATTATTATTTTTACGTATATATGACATGCATCTGAATTATTAACTAGAATACCCATAAAAATTATTATTTTTTTTTACTCTTTTTTAAATCTATAGTTTATTGTAATAAATAATTATCATCACTCTGAAGACAAAATTCAGTATCTGTGTTTTAAAGACTTCATACTTCAAAATATTGATTTTTTATTTATTTTGTACGTATTACATCTAAGATTATAAAATTACGGAAATGATTTTTTGCATTGTTTGCCGGATTTTTTTAAATCCAAAAGCATTCTAACATGACACTTTCAAAGTTATATTTTTAATGTCAGTTTTTAATAGCTCAGACATCTGCATTTTTTATAATATTTTAAAAATCAAATGCGAATAATCACTCATAATTGTAATGTGACAGCAAAACATTAATCTGTATACGGATCGTGACGTTCGGTCCCCACCGAACTGCTTCATACAAATCAATGAGGATAATTGCAAAGTGCTCTAATTCAACAACCATATTTATTTAAATAACTCCACAACACAAACAGGCTTTATCTCTGGCTCTGCAGATTCTTGCCCAATAATCAATAATCATTAATAAAGTTTTAAATGAATTGCTGGCATTTTACCTGCCGTAATGCCCCGCGTACACGGAACGAGACACGGTATGAAAGTCTCTGAGACTTATTATAGATAAATTTCATTGCCGTGTCCACGTATTGATATGGAGATAAACTCAACCCTGCGTGGATGACGTTCCATTTGACAGCGAGACTCGACAGGTGCAACCAAATATTGTAAGAACCATACATTTATCTGTTTATTTATTTATCTTTTAATTTTTTTTATTTATTTATATATCATTATTTAGTTAATGATACATAGTTGTTTATCATTAACTAATATTATAAACATTATATGTATATTTATATATGTACACTTATTAAATAATATTTTTCTTCATACATTTTCCATAGTTATGTGTCGTTTACATTCTTGTTTGAACATATCGATTCTGCTCAGCTTCCTCACACCTTACGGCAGGCTATTATACTCCTTTATTCCCTTGTAATAAATACAGTTTTGTGTGTTTGTCTTTTTTCTATTTAGAATACTTATTTTGTTTGCGTTTCTTGTATTATGTCTATGTATCTCTGTGTTATATTTGATCTTATTTTTAAAATATTTTGGCATTTTGTCGTTTAATATTTTGTGAATGAATATAATTGCATTTAATTTTAATCCTTGTTTTATATTAATCCAGTTTAATAAATCATACAACTAAACAGGGTGTAATAGATCTAGTCCACAATACTTTAAAAGGGGATTCTTGCCTTAATTATAAGACATGAATTAATTATAAGGCAGACATGACCATCAATAGTTATGCAGATATCGTCATAATCGTAGAATAACGGCGCATGTGATTTTTCTCAAGTCTGCAGGAGACCAGTTTGAAGTTTTATTTACATAAAGACACTTTGTGTCATAGCTCGATAACTACAACATTTTTTTTTTGAAACTTGGGTTAGTTATTTAAAGTTGATACCTTTCAAACCTCAAATATAGTCAGCGCAGTAAAATACGTTTTTACACATGTTGCATTGTTCTACGATCGCAAATCAGAACCGTCGTTATACCGACTTCGTATAACGATATATTATATAATAATGAGAAAAAATACACTTTTTATATACCATTAGAAGGCTTCTTTTTTTCAATTTTTAACAATCAAAAAAAGTCAATATGGAATTTGCATGATGTTGAATGTTTTGCGGTTGCGCCCTGTGTGCATATTCCCCCAGTGAAGCCGAATGGGTTCTCATTTATTGTGGAATTGACTTTGTGATTGAGTTTGGTCTCTTTTGACTGCTTATTATATATTTATCGTTTACTTGATTGCTTATTCTATATATTGTATTATTAATTAAGATTTTGATATATTAGATTTTCTTTTCTTACTTTCTCATTGTTATTTAATTAGATTACACTACCTTTACCTATGATTGTAAGTGGTTATCCCTCACCACACACAAGAATCATAATTCTTTTTGGTGAGGTATATACACACACAAAAAAAAAAAAAATTGCATATCCGTCATTGTTCTAAGATCATGACGATATGCGACATCAAAATTTGCTTTTTTTTTCAAAATTTCTGACTTGTTTTCTGTAATACGTTTGACTATGTGTACATAAATTTAAATTAGAATTTTTTTATATACTCAACTGATGGATGTAACATAAACGGTCAATGCATATTTGATATTTGAATACAAGCGTTACGTGGCGAATCATTGAGACAAGGTGATCTCATGTGATTTTGGCATTCTTCTCAAGAGTTATCAGAAAGCTTGTGTCTAACAAACCTAACATGTTCTAAAGCTTATTTTCAATAATTCAAGGTTTACCTTCAGGTAAACAACATTTTTTCATCTGTGTATATCCGAGTATATCTGACCTCTCTGGCCAACGTTTCGGATCCCATTGCAGAGTCCAGAGAGGGCTGATGCGGTGTGTAAGTGTCGATGTTAAGATAAAGTAGTAGCTTGCAATACCGTTCCGAAAGCAGAATGTGTTCTAGTTTGCTAGGTCAGATATAAGGCATAATATCCTGCAAGGCATAATATCCCAGAAAACTACACGCAGAGGATCCTGAACGGCCGTGAAAACCTGAGATCATTTTAAAAATATTTTTTTAATACCTTATTTTAAATCATTCATTTTACGCATTCCATTTTACCAATCAACGTGTAAAAACATTATACATTCTGCCCATAAAACTAAAGGTCTTTAATTTACATTAAATTAAAATTTATACACACATATTGAGCATTTTCGCCACTGCTATAATTTTGAGAGGAGCAGTCCCTCTCGCGGTGGGAAGGTTTTTTTTGATTGTTAACGGGAACGAGTCCAAGATCGGAGACGTGTTGTAGAATGTGATGTTTTTCGCAAGCGTTCTTCAATCTTTCAACGGCTTCCAAATTTTAATTTGCCGCTTTAGAAAGGATAACAATGACAAAATAACTCAACGTGTGTTTGTTACAAAGCTTAATTTGGAACTTAATTAATAAATTTGGAACTGGAATTAAATTAAAATATTTATGTTGCACCACAGAGTAATTGCCGTATCAATCAATAACACTAAAGGTCTTTAAAAACGGCAATCAATCGAATTGCCGCAGTCGACTGATTTATTAATTTTATATGCAGAGAATTGCGTTTTAATTTTTGGAGCAGAAATTGTATTTATGGAATTGTAGGAACTCACAAATCAGTCGCCGCGAGGCTGCCCCCGCGGCGCGACTATGCCGTGTAGGGAAAAGTACTATGTTTTTCTCCACACGGCATAAAAAAAGACGCACATGTTTAAAATCGCACGCAATTAATCTGCCCTTAGGGAAATTTCAGAAATAAAAAAACAACACTCTTAAATTCTACTTGAGTTTATCAGCACTACCCGAGTTTCTAACTCTCGTACGAACGAACGAGTAACTCAAATTATTTTTTCACTTCCTTTTCTTGCTCGTGGCGTCTGCTTGCTTGTTTCCTTGACAAAAAACTTTGAATCGATTTTTAACCCTTTTCCCGTGATCCAATCGAGCTGAAACTTTGCAAGCAGACTCGTGGCGACGATCAAGAAGGTCGATCAAATTTTCGTTAAAAAATCATAATAATTATAGTATAATTTTGGATTTTTCAAATTGGAATCATTACAAAAGCTACGAACGGCGGCCCGATAACGTCACGGAATATTTAAAATTTGAATTACTCAATCAGTAGGTATAATAGATGCTACGAATTTCGAAAATTTATGACAATTGGTTCACAGATGACAGCACACTTTTTTGGGAAGAAATCAAATAATAAAGAGATATATTTTAGAGATTTCTGACATGGATATTTTTCTAGACATGTTTCATTTTCAGTCAATCAATTATTTAATTACATGATGGTAAACATAATTTACTTTTTATACATATTTTATATTTAAACATATTTTATTTTTTAATAATAAGAAAGGGAGTAAAATTAAAACTCAGTTTTTATGGGTTAGTTTTTTACCAATGTTTACTGGTGTATAAAAGGAGTTAAACAATCAAATTATTGTTAAATAATTCGGAAGAATGTTATATATACATTAAAAAGAATATGATTTAATACTCCAAAATAAAATATAGTGGTATCATTACCAGCTGCGAAATCTACGAGAAAAGATGAGAGATGTGTCTAGCATAGTCCCTTCAAATAAACGAAAGGTTTTCAGATTTGAAACATGTATGGACTTCAATTAGAAAGACATACAGAAAAATCAAATTCACGAAAAAATATTTGGCTGCTACCACCCAAATATTTTTTCGTGGATTTGATTTTTCTGTATGTCTTTCTAATTGATTAATTAATTTGGTCTTAAATTTCGCAGAAATTCGTTCTGAAAAAATTGCAACTTCACAATAAGAATGTGTTCTTGAATATAATATATGTATAGACCTTTCTAAAAATTTGATAATGTGGGGATGATATTACGATGGAATTGGTGAACGCTGCATTGTGTAGAGTGATCACCTAAGCCAGCTCGTAAAGTTTCAAGGTATAAAAAGATTTCCGTACATGTTTTTCACATAAATAGTTTCGTCTCTGTGAGATTTCTATAATTGATCTCAATTATTTTCTTTTTTTAAGATATTTTTTTGAGTATGTTCTATTTTTTAGGAACGCAATTACTGGATTTTGTCCCCAGAAGGAACATCATTAAGATAAATTATAGAATATAATTATAGAAATTTGTATTAAAAATATAAAAACAAGGTACATAATTAGCGTATACACAACATTCCAAAATTTTAATAGATGCGTGAGCGATCTTGGATGAAATTGGTGAACGTTATATCGTGATAAAGTGATGCCTAAAAAAGGCTTCCATACACACTTTCCCATTTAATAGCTTCGTCTCTGTGGGACATCCATAATTTTTTTTATATCTTCAATTGTCGATGAAATTTATTCTAATAAATGTCGATGACATTTATTAGAATAACTCTAAACTCGAATAGTTCTAACTAGCTGTATCCGTAGATTTTTACTAACTTTTAGTCATATTTTATCAATTTGTGTATTAATCTTAACATAGGAATATAAAATATGCCGTCGCGGACTTTTTTATAGAACTTTTTGAGTTCTACAACTTCTCTAAAAGTATTTAAATATATCTTACCGTTAGGGCAGTGTTCGTAAAAAACGCATCGCTAGACAATTTTTTCGTCGACTTTAGTTGTAGAATATGTCACCACGAAAACCCCTTTTATTTTAACTGGATAATTTATAGCTTATGTCCACCCTGAAAATCCATTATAAATATCGGTATTTTTGAAATCGGATGAGTAGTTTCGGAGATTACCTTCTACATCCAAACTTACAAACTTTACCTCTGTGTACTAGTAAAAGATAAACTCAAGTAAAACTGCTTTGCAGTTTGGCAAATGCATGTACGTGCATATTTAATGCGTCCCGATTTAGTCGCAGAACTGCTGAACCACGATGCAAACCTCTCTTGTAATACTACCGTCCAGTTGACGAGATGATGAGTAATCTGTTCCGTTGATCTGGTTCAGGTCCAGCGGGTCCATCCATACCCAGAGATCTAGTGGTCCACAGAGCAGTATGTTACAGTTAAAGTATGAAATCCGATATTGCACGATATACCTACTAATTCTCTAAATTAACGGAAAGAAACACTTGAGTGGGTAATAAAGGACAATTCAACACTTTATCTAATTGTTCTACGGATCAAGCAACTGACTCTTCTTCTTTTTCTTCTTCTAGGTGCCGTATTGTCAAAGATCTCTTCCGGATGGCAGAGGACCGATGTTTCCAGGTCCTCTGCCATCTCTTCGACACCAGTGGGGTGCGGCGAATATAAGAAAAAAGCTGTGCATTATTAATATTCAAATTTATTTTCTATTGTTTCTATATACAACTTATTATAAATTCTCCTCCTATTTTACTTGTTTACGTGCTTCAAATTTGTTTCTTAAATCTGTAAGAAAGTCGCACTAAACTGAATATTTTTCTACTAAAGCCGTATTATTTTCGCCCTATCTTTACGTCAGCGAGTTTTGTGTAGTTGGCAAGTAAATTTTTCGTATAATAGCGTGTTTCTTCTAAAGATCAAAAATTTGGTTAATTGTGCGGACGTCACGCATAGATATGAGTGTTACTAATTAAATATATGCTGAGATGCTAATTTTTTTGTGTGTATTCCAACGATCAATTTGATTCTTTTCTTGTAAAATGTCAACAAAGGACACTTGAAATTTTTATAGGACTTTCTCGAAGTTTTTGCTACTAGCTATGAGACACCCTGGATAATGAACCACATACGCGACCACAAATCAATCAGGTATGCGAGAGATATAAGTAGTCACAAATTATTGCGCTATTGAACAAACTGCGTTGCAGTTTTTTATTAACCAGTTTTTAACAGTAATAACCGGTTACTTTGTAACTTAAGTGTATTATCATGTTTATATCAGTTTCCACTTGAAATTCAATTTTTCGATTGCTTAGTTACTTTTTGGAATACCGGAGTTATAAACATTAGCGGTAACGTGTATATAACTACAGTACATAGGTGATTAAGTGATTATGTATTGTATACATGTATTGGTCAATTGCTAGCGGAAGAGATCTCTTACAGCTGCACTGCACTGATTTACACATACAGTGAAACGTCACACAGTTACATATATCGACTTTCACTAAATGATTTTTAGGTTCAAGGTTTTATATTGAAAATTTTCCGCAACAAACATTACAAAGCTATTATAAATTTTTCTTTACAGGTTTATTTTCATTAATTCACTGTCAAGAAACTAATGTCAAGAAACTAATAATAAGAAACTAAATGAGTTTAAATACTGGGTTAATTTTATAATAACATCAATAAAGAAAAGTGATGAAACATTAAATGGAAAGCTCTACAACACACTGGAATCGACTGCGATATTAAATAAATATATATTTTATATTATATAAAAAATTGAGTGGATATCTCACAAATAACTTGTTTTATTTTAATTTTTAAATCGAGCGTCTTTATTGAAATACCCTATAGAACTTAAAAAAATTTGATAATGTGTGGATTTTATAACGATGGAATTGGTGAACGTCGCATTGTGTGATCATTTAAGCCAGATAGCCAATACACCAGAAGATCATTTAAGCCATCTCACACAGGTCGCAAGCCTTGGGCCATCCTATAAAATGACTTCCATACATTTCTCATACAAATAGCTTCGCCTCAGTGAGACTTCTAAAATTCAAATTAGTTAAATTTTCTTCTGTTCGTCATACTAAGGTCGCGGCCGGTCGCATCAACAAAAGGATTATGGCAGAAAAATATATATTTTATAATATCAAAACCGTGATCATTTATTAGAAAATGACCAAGGTTTTGATAAAAATTTAAGACTTTCTATTTTACACATAAATAATTTTGGTCTGAAATGGAATAATTTAGAATTATTAGAAATTAGCACAGCATGTAATAGTATCAAAATATTATTAATAATCAACTAAATTTAGTTACTAGTCCAATTGTAATTTTTTTTCCCAATAATTGCGAGTAATCAAGAACTTCAGTAATAATATTTAAAAATAATTTTTCAAATAAATTAGAAAAGCAAGAAACGAAATACATTTCATTCGGTTATTTTGACAGTTATACAACGCCCTGACGATGGAAAGGTTTTTCTGAAACATGTTGGTGTAATTAATCAAATTAAAGAAGTAGATGTATACAAATAACACAATCAATATTTTTTATAGATTTTTTCACGAAACCGGGTTGCGTGATTAAATGAAAGATTACTAATTATTAACCGAGTTGATAAAAACTGTCCTAATTGATTCATCTAACTAATTTTAATTATCAAGAAACATCGTAATAAAAAAGTCGATCGTTGTCAACGGAAAAAAATAGATGTCTCACCGATAATGTTTCATTAAACTCAACCATTTAACAATTTAGTATTAAAAAAGTCAAGTTCTATAAACAATTAGTTTAACGCAATTATTGTAATTTTGTGTTAAGCAATACCACGGCAGGCGTAAGAAATGTCGTCAGAGGCAAATTGATAATTTAAATAAATTATTTTCTTTGCGCTGTGTTTGAAGACGAAGTATTTTCTTTTTAATTAAGCTAATTAAAATTATAGAAGTCTCACAGAGACGGAGCTATTTATATGGGAAACGTGTATGGAAGTCTCTAAAGGTGGCTAAAGTGATCACTTTACGCAATGCAACGTTCACCGATTCCACCGTAAGAACATCCACACGTTATCAAATTTTTTACATTTATTTAAATGACTATACTGCATTCATATTTTAATCAAAATACATAATTATCTATGTAACAATGTTCGTCACTAACGCTACTACGATTTCGCGATAATTTCATTGTGGTGAAAGTTAAATTTTGATTGATATTTTGTAAAAAACTGAAGCAACTTAGCAGAATTTCAGCAATCGGAGATCATGGGTCGTTTGGATTAACCGTTTACATTTCAGATCGATTTCGCTTATATTTTTAATATTTTTTTGTTGTTGTGACAAATTATTAATGTAATGCTGAAATTTAAAAATAAAAAATCCTTCGCGATTGGTGGAATATAGCTAGTAGGTATATGTAATTTTTTGTCGGCGAAATATTTAATATCGTTTTTTTCAAAATGTATTAGTACGTTTATATAATGTACTGACTGTGTGATTAATTTTCTGGAGTACATAATATACAGGTGTATAAAAAAATTACGTCATAGTTTTGATTAGGTACATCTTAAATAAATTCTTCTGTAATATGTGCATCCAGCATAAAGTTCGTTCTTTGAATTATTCCTACATCTACTTGAATACAATATGAAGGTAATATACAGAATGTTACAGAGATACACCATAATAATTTACAGGTAGATTCCTGGATAATTTATGAGTCGAAAATGTTCAAGCAACAATATTGTAATAATCAATGGAGATAAGCAACATCGAAGTTTACAGTTATTTTTAATATTTCTGACTTGATTGGCCGTATTCTGTACTAAGCAATATTGCTATTTCTGTATCTGGACAGTAATTTTAATGCCGCAAATTTTGACGTTTTAAGTTTGACAAGTTTGAAATGAATGAATTGAATCAATTGAAAAAAGCTCATTATTCATAATTGTGAATAACTTAACGTTGTTTACGTTAAAGAGCTTTTTGATTGATAGAATTTATTAATTTCAAACCTGTGGATTTGTTAACCATCTTTTGGCTTTTGATATTAATAAGGGTTTACAAATTTTATATGCAAAAAATTAAACAGAATCACAGTTTGATAAATTAGGTATTTTTGAAATAAGAAAAAGTATTAACAGTAAATTGAATATTATAAATAATCAGATCATTTTTTCTTTTAAATTTTTTAAAACTTTTAAAGTTTTCTTTTAAATTTGTTTTCATGATAGTAGGTACCTCATTATTATTCATTTTTCATATATAATTTTTATGTTTTGATTGTCTATACTTCTGAATCTAATTTGTTAGTATACAATTGTATCCTGACGAAAGGACCATGAGCTCTGAAATATGTTGATATTTTCAATACAAAAGTGGTGAAAACAAAGTTCATCTTTACTTATTATATAATATTTGTAAATTAAATTAAAGTCCATATTTTAATAGAAGAGACGTTAGAAATATTGAAAAAAATGCAAATTTTGAAGTCGCATATTTCCATAACTATTAATAGTAACTATAAATATAGGTGTGACAGAGCTATTCCTAGTTATGGATAACTCCCCGTATATGTACAGATTTGTAAAGAATTTATACAGGCAGGTACTAACCGACATGCACGCAGTTACTAAATAGAAGATAATTATTAAGAAAAAAACACACATCACACTATAACTATAATGTCTGTATTTAAGGTGCATTTTTATGCATGTACCCGTACGTCTGTAATTACGCCGGCAAATGCATATAGAAATTCTTTTCACATATCGCAGTTCCTAAAGAAACCAAAGAATGCGTAACTCCAGCTGCTAAACCTCGTGTTTGTCTCGACACCGCAGACCAGGGATGTTACGGAGGTCGCTTTATCGGAACCAAATTCGGAATCCGGTTTTTAGATTCGGTTTGTTGGAACCGGAACTGGAACCGGAACCGGAATCCAAGGCGGAGGCAGAAGAGAAATATGCTAAGGGTAGGTCTTATAAAGTAAAATTACTAACATTATTGTTCATCAGTTTCATTTATATTGGCTTAAAAACAATACAACTACCTAGGTGTTGAAAATAAAAATAATTTTAATTTAAAAAAAATAATCTACTTTCACTATTGCTTTTGTATTTTACAATATATACTGTTCTTATTATCCACATTTTATATAATATTTATATACTCAATTAATTAATTAATTAATGTTATAGTTTTATAGTATTTTGTTGTAAATCTTTTTTATTTTTTGTTCTCACTATATTGTTCAGCTGCTCATCTCGACACATGTTTTTCCTAGTGAGATGAGCGGCTCCATCTCCTATGTCATGTAACAAGATGAAGATAAATAAATAAATAAATAAAAAATTAAATAAACAAAATCGAATTTTCTTAAATCTTAAACAGTACTCATCGTAAATTGGATCAAATGAACTGACTCCAAATGAAGCAAATTTTATTAAATGAACAAAAGCTTCGCAGCTTTATCTCCGTCCGCTATGCTTCGACCTCCGATTATAACTTCCGATTTCAATCTATCGGAACCGAAATCGGAACCGGAGGTGCAAAATCAATCGGAAGTTCCGACCTTTCGAAATCGGAGTCGAAGCTCCGTAACATCCCTACCACAGATAGATTAACCAGTAATCGAAAGATCATACATTAAAACTACTTCACTCGGTTCCTCATAAGGGATTGAAATTGAACTGTTTGAGAAACGTCGAGGTTTAATTTTGAGCTAAAGAGCTTGAATTCTGAGCTTGAAACGCTTATGAACAACATCACATTCCACCAGATGTCTCCGATCCTAAATCCGTTTCCTCTAATGCCCAAAAAATCCACCCCACTATGCGACCCGCTGCTCTACTCGAATAAGTTGACAAAATTTCTGTATTAATATTAGTTATTAATTACACCTGATGATGAGAGGAACTGCTACTCTCGAAACTATTATACTGATAAATATAACTCGAGTTTTTTATACACGAAAAAACATAATTTAGTTTTTGAATATGTGATTTTCTAAAAAGTGTCAAAACGCAAGTTTAATGCTCATAAGCGCTGAACAAAACACGTAGTCAGCATGGTAATGCAATGAAGTATTGCCCCTCCTTTCTAGGTTTAAAAAAATCGAGATTGAATTATAAAAATCACCTTCAAAGTGGATTGATTTGTGGACTAATACAGGACTGTTATAGAGTAGATGCAAAGATCGTATATTTTTATGGAACAGAGTATACCATGTTACAAATACATATTATTAATAAATCTCGTGACCTTATTTTCTGACGTCATTGTCAACACTAAATAGGAATTAAAATATATACTTGACATAAAACGCCGCACATTCCTAACCTCACGTAAAACTTCCGCTTCTTCCACATATGTACATTTTACACTTGTACGTCGCGTTGGTGCTTTAAATACATATTATTTATCTTTTTTAAGTTATCTTCTTTTGACGCATCGGGGGTAAATTCTTTAGCGTAACGGAAATTGCGTACTCGCAGGGTGCGCATTGTAACGGTAATGCGTGTAGCGGGAAAGCGAGACCATGAAATGCGCGCGCATCTATTAAACTGTCAAAAATTTATTCACTTGAAATTAGTGTTCCAGTAATATAAATAATATGTTGTCAATAATAATAATTCAAAAGCTGACGAATGATTGGTTATTGAATTGAAAATTAGAACTGTTTATTGAATGACGGTGTTAGTGTGTGTGTAGGATTTCAAGTTAATGTCGATGTTTTTTCAAAAACGACGTAATTGTCAGGTGTTCGTTTTCAAAACTAAAACACATTCATTCGACATTCAATGCGGCTGTAAAGTTGAATAGTTTTGAAAATTATAAATACTGTAGTTCGGCGTACAACGGTTAAACAACGGTACTACCGATAAAACATGAAAGTAGGCAGGCACTTGGACTTTTTTTGCAAATGGACACATTTTTTGATTAGTCGCATATGCATTTATCAACTCCCTAGACATCATATACAATCACGCCAAAAAAGTATAACTTCTACCGCGCATACATGAGTATACGCTTCTCCATTTTTAAAATATTATTTAAGAACTAATTTTTTAAAATTATTTAAGAATGTATTATTATTAGTATGTTCTATTGGATTTTTAACATATATCAAATATGAAAAATTCATTCCCTTTAATGCAAGTCAAATAAAATAATAAAACCCTTCGAATTCCAATTGGAATTTTTTCAGGGTTTTTATCATTTTATTTAACTTGTATCGAAACGAATGAATTTTTCGTAACTGATGTAGGTCACTGTTTTGTAAAAAATAAGTCAGAAATATAAAAAAATGCAAACTTTGATGTCGCATATCTCCATAACTATTGATATTAGGTCATAATAGTTTGAAAATTTTCGAATCATAATCCAGGCAATAATATAGTCCCGCGAGGTTATTGATGTTTTACAAATAACCCTGAGTAACCCGAAAATCGCAGTGATCGGGTTGCTTTGACAGATGTTGTTGCTATGGCGAAAGGTTCCAGAGACGAGAAGTTGAAGCTACTGTACTAATTATTTATCAGATGAGCATTTTATAATTTCAGAATCATCAAAAAGGAATCACGGCACTGTATTTACTATCCATTCATATTATCCATCGTCATCACTCTGTAATTTGTCGATGAAGATACTCTCACAAGCTAAGTAATATACAATAAAATGTTGTTTAAATAAGTGATTAAAAATAATTAAATTAACTATTCATAATACTCTATTAATTAATTAAAATCTATACGATTTGTATTCAATTTGTTCATACATAAATAATAAATTAGCATTAGAATCGTAAATGTCGACTCAAGGGTGATATTCCTAGTTTGGTAAATTATTGTTTACATACATGTATAGGTTGCAATAAAAGCTAGAATTGTAATTAATTATTTTATTGACCAATGAATATTGATGCTATTTCCGTTGAATTGAATTTTTAAAAAATATTTATTAGAGACACTGATAGGATAATGGGTTCATGGTACACTAATAATAAAACGTAATAAATGAAGACTGCCCATTATCCCAATAACAAGTGTCTTCGGCACGCTTTCGTAACATGTATTTTTACATTTATGTATATTTTACATGTACATTTATGTGTATTATATATTTAGTGTTCAAATGTAGTGTGATCATATAAGAACATGTAAATAAATTATTGATTTAATGGATCTATAGGTTCAGGTCATCGTTTAGAAAATGGATGTTGTGCATGAGTGAATTCTAGAAACGATAATAAGGTATCTGCAAGAATATCAACATCGATGTTAGGGTTAGCACAATACATATTATATGTGCGACACAACCTTGCGATGGGAGAAAAGTAACCAATATTATTAGTGTGCTGGCTTATTCCAAAGAATTCCGGATTTCTTATACGTGGTTCAACATGCAAATTTATGTCAGATAGAGAAAGAGAATCAATAGCTCCGCTGAGAATCTTGTGTAGCACAACGAGATCGGATATTTTCCGTCGGAGCTCAAGCTTGTGCATCTTGAAAAAGGCAAGTCGATCTTCGTAGCTGTGAATTGATTGTGAATATTCTATCAACATCCAAAAGTAGGCTAAGGGCTGGTTGTTTCAAGTTGGATGAAAGCAAATGTTTGAGAAGGTTGGAGAAATGTTGGAGAAAGCATAGATTTTTGCGTTCTCCAACAATTAAACGATCCGTTTCCGTAAAAATCAATGCTTTAAACGAACTTTTAATTTAATCCAACTTGAAACAACCTGGACTGACCAAGTTTTATATCAATGGACTTATTATATTATACTTATTCCTAAACTAACCTTTACTAAACAGTGAAAAAAATCCATGTTGTATCTATCGCAACAAATAACTTTCCCAAAAATTTACTCATTATCATACGTAACAACTTAAAAGTGCATAATAAAAATAGCTGCCAATTAAACTGCTCTGCACTGAAAATATCAGAAAGTATTAAATACTTACGAATCACGATAGAAAATAACCCAAATAAAAATACCAAATTAATCAAACCAATTTTAGTTTTAGTATTGAAAATCCGAAATATGCCGTCATTGGAAAACTTTGCTTTATTTTTATTTTTTTTTTAGCTTAAAATTTACTACGCAAAAAAATCTCCAATGTACTGTAATCACCTGGGAGCAGCATATAAAACAAATCTGCTCCCGATTAAAATTGTGCAACGTCTAATAACTAACCAAATACTGAGAAAACAAATGGGTTAAAAATTATGTACTGTTTTTCGTACATTTGAGACATTTTGTAAAAAGAATCCAACCTGTAAAACGTGTCATATCTTCGCAAATAAAAGTTGTTTTCTTATAATAACTTTAAAATATATATTTCTAATGAGCCCTATGCATAAAATTTGCAATCATGAATTAAATATCGACGTATTAGGTTTTGTAAGTAAAAATTTTTAAAAACCATTTTTTCAATTCCATGTTTTTTGGGTTGGATGCCTTCCACACAAATACGTCCAATTGTGTGTTTTTTCTATGTTTACAAAACATTACAAAGTATAAACAATGGAAATATTCGCATAATATGAATATTTCAATAAGCAAGCAAGATTTATGACTTAATACGTCACGAATAATACAGTACTAACTAACTGTACGGTATTATAAGCATAAGTGCATTCATGCAAGGTAACTTTTTGCCATTAACATATTATCATAAAACAAAGGTGTGATGTGTTCACTTTGTGTGGAATATGTCGGTTTTATGGAAACTGTTTTCGTTGTATGATAATAAACAATAACTTTACGACTTTTGATTATTTAATTTTAACAAACGTAAGAAATATGGCTGTAAGTTAAAGCCTTGAAATGCTTATGCAATCAAATTGAGCATAAGCAATTCATTTAAAACGGTGGATTACAAATGCATTTAAATTAAATGGGACGAAAATTAATTTCACAATCACGCCCAATCTAGATCACTCAGTTTATGTTCCCATCTACTCATCCTTCATTCACCCTCCCCACCCTAGCTCAACATATTTTGTGACCAAAAATTTGCTCATATCATCGGTAGAAAGTTCATAATTGGCATAGTTTTTTTTTTATCATATGGGGGTTAAAAAAGCAAAGACGGCAATATCCAAAAAATTTAAAAAATATTTTGTATGCAGTCTAGATTTTATGTATCTATCTCTTCCCAAAACGTGTTTCCTATGAAGTCTCGAATTCCATGTTTTGAATTGAATTAACAGACCATTGCGTATCCAGCCTAGATAAATCCATATTTCGGTAGTACAGTACGTAGGTATCCATTTCAATTACTTATAAATTTATTTTTTAATTACGTCGGTCATACTTTTAATAACAAAAAAAATGCTAAATTTTTCGAGTAAAATAATTCTATAATTAAGTTTTTTACTTGGGTGGATACGAAAATATATGACTTTATTGACTTCCATGTTTTAAAATGAATACATACCTACTCTTCGTATCTAATCTAATATATATTATAATTTAAAATAATTATAATGTTTTTATTTTTTTTTATTCATTTATTTATTTCGTGTAAATTTATACATATAAATGAAGGTAGTTACTTCACTAGACAAGGTCTGATCTGAAGCAACTACCTGTACAGTTTTATTTTAGTACAAACATTAGAAAGACTACATATTAGAAATAAAATTGAAATATTGCACGTAAGAAATAAAACACAAACACAAGAAAGACTATACATTAGTAATATAATTGTAAACACTATATGTAAGGAATAAAAGGCTCCGCACATCGAATGTTCAAGTTCCAAAGTTGACGATCGAAACTCCATATTATGAATCTCACAGTATTCCAAAAATGGCATACCACTTACTCCAAGTATTTTAAGCCACGCCAAGCTTGCATGGGTTGGTGCAGCCCTAACTATATTAGACCCTTCAATAAAGTCGTATACGATATTATTAAATGTTCATAAATAATTAATGCTAACAACTGGATACATGCGTAAGTCGTACGCTCCCAGGAGAATACCAGCATAAGGGCAGACTTACATACATTTTAAATACATGATTGATTTGTAAGAATAATACGGGAGACCGTTGGAGATTATTAAGTATCGGTGTACATGCACCTGTACAGCAATCAAAACCATGTATGTAACAAGGTAGTGAGAAAGAGTTTTTTTTAATTTATATGTGAGTTGCACTTATTTTTGGCCTTGCTTGCTATTCTGAAAAAGCTATATTGGGATCTTAAGATTGTTATCCCAAAACTTAATAGACGAGAATAAAAACAAATAAACGAGATGTGGGTATACGTTGGTGTTTGTTTCTTTCAGTTTCTACTTGAGAGAGAGAGAGGGATAAAGAATTACATGACGGCTATCTGTCAAACGTCAAAATGTAATTACAAGTCCAACGCGACAATGAAAATTTTGCCATAATTTTACATCAGGACGCTGTGGAAGAAGAAATTAATAAGTGCATACGAAATAATCTTTTTCTATAAGCTTTAAATGCAGCATTAGTACTTATTTCATGTAATTTTAGTCGAAACATGTGAATTGTGAGGTTACTGTTTTTTTAAATTTTTTATTTATTTTTTTATTAATTTTTTTATTAGAGACACTAACAGGATAATAGGTACATGATACTCAGATAATAAACATTATAGTGAAGAACTATGCCCATTATCCCAATTACAAGTGTCTTCGGCACGCTCTAGTAACATGTATTTTTGCAATTAATTATATTTTTCATGTACATTTATGTACATTATATATTTTGTATTTGAGTGTAGTGCGATTAGTATTTAATGAATGATTGATTTAATGGATCAATAGGTTCATGTCATCGTTTAGAAATTGCGCTAGGTACTTCGGTAATCCGTTTGAAGCTTTGTCAGACCAGACTACCTAGATAAGGCATTGCAGAAATAGGATACCTCCAATAAAGGTATTTACTTTGATAGAGATATGTGAAAATATACAAATCTCCTTATTTTAGTACGACGAACACCGAACATCGAGGTGTACCTACGTCTCGTTAATTTTTTATTTTTAGTCTCGTCTATTAAGTGTTGGGATAACAATATTAAGATCCGGCTGGATATTTTCGGAATACGGCCGGAAAACTCCTTCGCATTTGCCTATGTGGAGAGGGAACCACGGGAAACCTCTCTCAGAGTTAGTCCACAATGCTTTACCGATATGTAGATTCCTGCGAGTAGAAAATGGTCAAGCAACGACGTCCTAATGTAAATAGTTATCGGGATAAACGACTTCAAAATATGCACTTGAAAGTGAACAAATGAAATCTATTTTTTAATGTAAAAAAAGTGATCCGTTCTAGCACAATCTAACGTGAACAATTAATGCAACATAGTATGCAGGGTGTCTCATAACCAGTAGCAAAAACTTCGGGGGGTCTTCTTAATGCAATTTTGAATGTAAATGTTTTTTACACTTTGGGTTAAATGTCGACGGTAACGAATATAAGCAACATCAAAATTTGCAATTTTTTTTCAATATTTCTGACTTATTTCCTGTAAAACGTTAGACTTTCACTACGGTGTACTTACGTGGAATATAAAAAATTTATTCACTTTGATACAAGCCAAATAAATTTATGAAAACGACGCAGAAATTTGAAAAATATTTTTTTTTGTGAGGTTCTTGTGTGAGTTGCGTTGAAAGGAATAAATTTCAAGTATTCGTTATAAGTTACTGCAGTCCAACGTTTTACAGAAAATAAGTAAAAAATATTGATAAAAGTTGCAAATTTTGATGTCGCATATATAATATCTCCTTAACTATTGATATTAGGCCATGGTTGCTTGAACATTTTCGACTCATAATCAAGGCAGGAATCCACCTGTAAAGTATTATGGAATAGCGTTACACCCTGTATATGTGTAAAATTAACTTAATATTTTTCCTAATCTAAGAAGGAATAATTTATTTTATTTATGTATATATTTAATTTTATAGTAAATAATTTTTTAACCGGTCGTTAATGACCCTGATTAAATACTTGATTGAAAATATATTTTTGGCGGTCCACATAGGGGCGGCCGTTTAATTTAATTTTTTTAACCGCGAATTCGAAAGAAATTACGGACGTTCGGACCCGGGGTTCGGGTTAAACCTTCGGGATTAATTAGTTTTTTTAACCGTGAATTCGAACGAAATTACGGACGCAACACGAAGATACGGGGACAGACAGACAAACAGACGAACGGGTGGACAGACGGATAGACAACGAAATTATTATGTTTCATTATTCAGAATATAACATATCAAAATATTTTGTAATTTTTTTCCAAATATGTTTCTACCTATAACTCACGCTTTTATGTTTTGACTGCACGCCCCTGATAGTCCTTGTGTGACATTAAATTACAATGACAATTTTTTTTAAGACAATTATTTGAAAAACATGTTACAGAGTACCCTTTTTAAGGTTGAAATATAAAAAATACTATCTAAAATATAAAGGTAATGTTACTTATTTACAAATTGATAAAATATGTCATATTTTAATTTATATTTTATTTTCACCGCATTGTATATTTTTCACCACATTTTAATAGGAATATTTAAAGAGGTGATTCTAAGGTTTTATTATATTTTTAATTTTACCTATCACCTATTGATTCTCCAAATAAAATAAATAGATAAGTTATGTATTAGTTTTAATTTTTTTTTTTAAATAGAGATGCGAACACGGAATACGTATCACATCAATATTCTTACTATTTTCAAACTAAGCTAAACGCTTGTGCTATGAAAATAGGACTAACTTGCTAGTCTGGGCTGAGATTCGAACCCGCGACCTTTGGATCACGAGGCGAGTGTCCCAACCACAAGACCAACAAGCTACTCTTTTTATAAATATTTATAAATTAAGTATTAAATTACTAGTGTTTTTTGTCCTTAATGTTGTATATTTTAGTTTATCCGCAAAATATTACATTCAACATATTATAATACGGGCAGATAATTGGTATTAAAAACGTAAATATTTTCTTAATTCTTTATTCTAACGGACGAATAAATGATCAATTTTTATCAAGAATAAACTCTCAAAAAATATTAAAATACTTGCACGCATCCACCACAAAACGATACAGGTTCATTCATTGGTGGAAAGCGCCCGCAATTGACAAATCCGACCAATTAAAAGCTTCCGCTCTGAAACGAGTTTTCTGATGTTGCAGTCGCCACCTTGATACAAAATGCATGCAGTGAAAAAAGACTCACCTTGTATTTTCAGGAAGAAAATAATCACTGCAATGCTGACGATGTCTAGACTTGGCAGCAATTTCAGCTAAAAACACGTGTTGGAGAGTATTTTTTCGTTTCCTAGCACAGTTTTACACAAAATTCGACAGCGACACAAATATTTTTCGTTTTCCCGCTCAAAATCTAACTTTCCAAGACGACAAAAGCGCGCTAAACTCAAAAAACTGATTCGAATGAATTTTTTTCTGCCAAAAAGAACAATCGAACCCTATTGACGAATCTAAGTTTCCTATTGGACCATAGACTCGCGTTTTCGCGCCGTTTCTTCGTCTTTTCGTTTGGAAAGCTGTGGACTCGGGCAAACGATTTCCTCGCGCAAGACTCGAACCGCTGTCTGCCGCGCTTCTAGTTCTGTCGACTAGTGTCGCGGGCCGCAAATGTTCCAACAATTTATACATTTCGCAATTGTTCGATGGCGGGCATATTAGACCGGCCCCCTCAAGGACCCGTACGAATGGCCGGCAAATCGTACGCTGGATGCAGAAAGGACCTCCAAATTTAATATGATGTGTTTTTAAACAGTCAGCGAGACTGCACTTTTTACTCGTGTCAAACAATGGCTGCGTTTAATTTGAAAATATGAAAATTAAACAGGGATTAAGCTCAGGAGAAATGGTAGTACCTAGAGAGGCAGGCAGAAAAACACGCATATTCCAAAAAAGTTGTGTTTTAAAGCAGGATAAGAAATAAACTTAATCTACAAACTTCGCACTTGGTGTTTAATTCTATTATCACTTCGGAAATAAAACTGAGAAGTCCAAAATTCAAAACAGAGGCATGAGGACAATTTTGAGAAGTAATCGGTATATTTATAGTAATTAGCTATATGCTAAAACATCTCAAAAGTTAATGACAGTTAAGCTACAAATTATACGAAATCTCCTATGTTGACAAAAGATTAGTGCCATTATACGTAAATATAAAAATGAGATATATCGTTATATATAACATTATAATTTTGAGGTCGACACTTATCCTGTAGTTAGAACTTATAGGTACAAACAAATCTTTCACAAAGGAACGCAAAATGAACAAAGATTTTATTTAAATTGTTCAATGAACTGCCAGCAAACTTAAAGAAAGCAACTAGCCTAGCTACTTTTCGTAGGTTAAGTGTACAAGATGTGAAATGTGGGGTATGGAAGCAAAGGCACCAATATCCAAAAAATAAAAATAAAAATAAAATATTTTTTTAATCTACTTATATTCATTAATTGCACCTACATATTTCGGAAAAAACATTTCCAACGTCAGAGTAATATAATAAAATATATTTTTTTTAAATGTCAATCTACAAAGTTGCTCAACCAATTGAAAAAAAAATGTATGCAGTCACCGAGGAATAAAAATTTTAAAAGTAATGAATTCAAGATTTTATGTATCCAAAATTATGTTTCCTATAAATTTGTAGACTATGTTTTCTATATAATCTTGAATTCAGTTCATTATAAATTAGTATTCCTCGATGACTGCATTAATTGTTTTTGGATATTGCTTTTATACCCCACATATATGTATTCAATATCTGAATGTGATATGTAATCTAATACAATTTTGTATTTTTTTAAAAGTTTAAATACAAGATGTAAATAATTTTATTTGTAGGTATATTGTTTATATGTACATCATATATTTGTGTTTTAGGACTGCACAGTGAACACATACAAATAAACATTTAAACTTAACAAGGGATTTCATCATTAAAGTCTCGGCGCCTCCATTATCCCCTGTCTTAAGCTTTTTCAGTAAGGTAAGACAACTGCACACTGACAGTCATGTGCACGCGCAGACAAAGCGCCCACAACAAAAGTACAAAATGAAGAATATTGAAACAAAAATTTTTACCTAACCTAAGGACCTTATCCACATAGTCCACTAATAATGGTGGAAATTTTGTGAAACAATCCGTAAAAATCTTCTTCAACAATAGAACACATTAAAGAAAAAAATGGCCAAGAAACGTCGAATTCCACCAAGAGAATGGAAGTTATTTTTTTCGTTGTCATATACGTTCTCATTGAATTAAAATTAATGATTCGAATAGTAAAAAATGAAATTATGTATGCATATATTTTATGTCCGTTATATTTACAAAGCGTTATGCGCAACATCCATTTATTTAACGCATATGATTAAATAGCAACATGCATATATTTAATGCAATGCGATTATGAACGAAACAAAATAAAATTGGTAATAATAAATTATTGATACAAGGTAACACGAACATAGACAAGTTTATGGAAGAGTATTGCGGTTGTTACGTGCAAGAGGATTATCATAGATAAAGAATTGATATTATGTGTGTTCTAGCTGATTCAGATTATTGTCAAGAAAATGTATGTTGTGTATGAGGAAGTTTTAAATAATGATGGAATATTTGCATCATGAATAGGTCTGGGCTGGGCAGCATTTGGTAAATTGAAACACTTGTTTGAAAATAAAGAAATCCCAATTTGCCTGAAAAGAAAAATGTTCGATACATGTATCCTACCGATGCTGACATATGGACTAGAAACAGCAACACTGACAGAAAAAAGCGTACAAAAATTAAAATGTACACAGCGGGCCATGGAAAGGCAGATGCTCGGCGTAAGCCTTCGGGATAAAATCAGAAATGAAGAAATAAGACGCCGAACAAAAGTTGCTGATATTATGGACCGTATTGCAAAACTAAAATGGCAGTGGGCTGGACATATGGCTCGACAGGAGGATACTAGATGGGCACCCAGAATCCTACAGTGGAGGCCCTGGACAAAAAATAGAAGCGTCGGAAGACCTCCCAAAAGGTAGTCCGATGACATAGTCCAGCAAGCAGGAAGAACCTGGATGCGAATGGGGAGAAACAGAGACGAGTGGAAAAAAATGGAAGAGGCCTACATCCAGCAGTGGAGGGAAAAAAGCTGAGGAAGAAGAAGAAGAAGATTTGCATCATCATTACTAGGATAAGCACAATACATAGATAATATTATATTAGGTCCTTACATATGAAATTGGCGTTTAGTATGGGAGGAACATAAAGCCGATTTTTTTTATTATAATATATTTATTTAATCAAAGTATGTACCATTGCTATCTATGCACTTTTGCCATCTCATAGGTAGTCCATCGATCCCTTTACTAAAAAAACCATTCGGACGGGAATCAATAAAATCTTTGAAGGCGGTTTGGACTGCCCCATCGGAGTTGAATTTTTTCCTTTGCAAGAAGTTATCCAAATTTCGAAAAAAATGGTAATCTGTTGGGGCAAGGTCCGGAGAGTATGGTGGATGTCTTAGATATTCCAATTGAAGCTCCTCTAATTTGGTAGCCGTCTGTTGTGCAGTGTGTGGTCTAGCGTTATCATGAAGCAGCAGTGGCCTAGAGCGATTAACCAGCCTCGGCTATTTAGCAGCTAGCTTTTCCATCATCGTTTGCAGTTGCTGACAATAGACATCTGCTGTAATCGTCTGGACAGATTTAAGAAAGCTCTTGTGAAGGACACCAGCACTAGTCCACCAAACGCTCACAAGTAACTTTTTTGGAGTCAATTTTCGCTTGGGGCATGGTTTGGCTGGTTCGGCAGGGTTCAGCCATTGCGATGAGCGCTTCCGATTATCGTACAGGATCCACTTTTCATCACAGGTAATGATTCGATTTAAAATCCCTTCATTATTGTGCCGGTTGAGTAATGCAACGCAGCAGTCAACGCGTGTTTGTTGATTTGCTTCACTCAATTCGTGAGGTACCCACCTTTCAAGCTTTTTCACCTTACCAATTTGCTTCAAGTGGATTAAAACAGTTTTATCACTAACACCGCAGCCTGCAGCTAACTCGGATGTGGTTTGCGATGGATCCGCTTCCACAATAGCCTTCAATTCTTCATTATCAACTTTGGTCTCCGGCCGTCCACGGGGCTTGTTCTGCAGGTCGAAATTTCCAGAACGAAAACGTTGGAACCAAAAACGCACTGTGTTTTCTTTTGCGGCACCGTCGCCATACACATCATTAATCCTTCGAGCCGTTTCTGCAGCACTGGTGCCACGGTGGAACTCATACTCGTAAATAACGCAATATTTCAAGTTTTTCATTTTGTAAACTGAGTGACGCAAAGAAAAAAACAATTGAGGAATAAACAAATGAATTATAATTTTCAAAACACAAATACATGAGTAAATAGCTGTATAAATTTGGATTTGGAATTCCTAACCAAAGAAAAGATATTTGAGATCAAATTTGCCAGTACGGCAAAACGCCAATTTCATATGAAAGGACCTAATATGTAGGTACGACACATTATTTTGATGGAAGAGAAATACAAATAAAGAACACCAGCATTAATGTTACGGTCAGCATAATACGTGACATATGTGGTATAAAAATTTCCACATAAAAACCAAGTTTTTATTATACTCCCTTTCTCATTCACTAGTGGAAACAGGTTTGGCGCTTAACCTTCGCGTTGGGCTCGAGTCGGGCGACGCTACGAAAGCGAGTAATAAATTTTTTTGAGAAATCCAAAATTATAATTATTATTTTTTTAAAAAGAAAATTTGTTAGATCATTTTTATTGTTGCCACGAGTCTATTTGCAAAGTTTCAGCTCGATTGGATCACGGGAAAAGGGTTAAAAATCGATCCAAAGTTTTTTCGACAGACAAGCAAGCAGACGCTACGAGTTAAAAGAAAGGGAGTTTGAAAAAAAATTGGAAAAATTGCCATCGTCGAGGACTAGACTAGATTTGTAAGCAACCTAACATTTCACGATCAGATAGAGACGATCCGTGGTAATAATGCCTTGAGTTAGGATTTGTTCTGCTTATTGCCAGCATTTTCGAGAATACCCGCGTACTGAGAACTCTTTACAACTCCTTGGTGCGAAACAGACTCGAGAGTGGCTCGATGATCTGGGGGCCACATGAGAGCAAGTACTATCTCATGGTGAAGAAAGTTCAAAATAAGTTTCTGAGATATCTCTACATGAGAGAGTACGGGCATTATCCTTGGCTTTACCCAACCGAGTTTCTCCAGGGTATGCTTGGCTACAATAGTTTAGAGACTAGAAGGAATGGTCACACATTTTACTGAAATTATGCGGAGCATTGGATTGTATGTTCCTGATAATTACCTTAGACATCGTCAGCAGAGATTATTTCACATTCCAATTTATAGGAACAACCTGCCGATGGTTACGCCTGTTGGAAGAGCTACAGCTATGCTGAACAAAATCGCTTTGGGTATTATACCATATGTGTCTGAAGGGATTTTCCGAAGTAGGATTCTCCTACACCTTTGACCAGATTGTATATGTCATTTTTAATTGATTAAATATTCTTATTGTAATAATCTTATTTCGGGATGAGGTTGCTCCAAGTAAAGACTTTGTTCTCGTAAGTATTTATTCGGTTACAATAAGGGTTTAGACAATCGTTTATACAGTAAGATGCGGTCTCGATAACAATGGTAGTAAAAGAGGCTCGACTCGACATTCGTGCGCCCTTTTATACATTCTCTCTCTCTGTCATGCAGTCTCTTTCTGGCGTCGCGACATACGTTCCTCAGATCTATTACACTTATTTTAATATGTAATATTATTAATATACATATGACATATATAGAGAGAGAGATATATATATAATAATGAGTAGAGTAGAAATAGATATATTTATATATATATATATATTATAGAGATATAGATAATACTATATATTTAATACGAAATAAATAAATGAAATAAAGAGAAACACACAAATATCAAATAATAAAACTGAAAAATTAAATGCTGGAACCTGGATTCGAACCACGGACCTCTGTGTTTCGCGCACAGCGTGTTACCAATTTCACTATCCCAGCGACTTAACAAGTCGTCAATATTTGATAGTTATATGTTTCTCTTTGAATTATTAATTCACTTATTTATATTATTCCATTTTTATTCGGGAAGTAATCGACTGTTTTACGAGAATATCAAACGAAGCTTTGACGTCTTCTCGCTAGTCGATTTCCGAACAATGGAAGTATTCTTTGCTAAACTGCAAATAGAGTATATATATTATTAAACATATTTTTCATTTATTTAAGGAAACGAGTCCCGTAATATTTAATACGAAATAAATAAATGAAATAAAGAGAAATACACAAATATCAAATAATAAAACTGAAAAATTAAATGCTGGAACCTGGATTCGAACCACGGACCTCTGTGTTTCGCGCACAGCGTGTTACCAATTTCACTATCCCAGCGACTTAACAAGTCGTCAATATTTGATAGTTATATGTTTCTCTTTGAATTATTAATTTTTGAGGGTAGTTGGGCTAAAGAGAGTGAGCGATAGTGTGGATCAAGACATAGTTAGTAGATAGGTGTAATTTTTTATAGAAGTCAATTTGTTAAAACATATAAATAATGTTATGGCTATTCCGGTTTTGAAATATCCTTATTGATAATATTAATGTCAGAAAACTTTATATTTTTAAATAATTTTATACGACAATTCCACGCTAGCATAGTAATATTATAAACTAGCCGTACACCCGTAAAAAATCACGGAACATGACTTAGGGTTCATATCTTTGCTTAGCCCTAGTATATACAGTATATTTTTGACTGTCCACGGTGAGGCGCTGGTAGCAATGTCGCAATGGTATTTGCACGTCCGAGGTTCGCGCCCTACTTCCAGCCGTGTAATTTCGTTATTTTAGCCATAAATTTGAACGAAATTACGGACATACGCAGATAAACAACGAAATTATTATGTTTGATCGCCGTTTCACGTGCTGCCTTTCTAGGAGATAAAATTGAAGGAGATCGTTTATTTTGAAACAATAATATTTTAATGGAAAACATTAACATGGAAGTACCTACGCTACGTTGCACCAAGCGGGAAGTAAATGCAATAAATAAGCGTTGCAATAAGGCATAAAGTATAAGTGCAGTACAAGGATCAAATACAATAATTTCGTTGTGTGTCCGTCTGTCCGTCCGTCCGTCTGTCTGTCCCCGTAACTTCATGTAGCGTCCGTAATTTCGTTCGAATTCACGGCTAAAAAAACAAATTAAACGTCCGGAGTTGGGGCTAAATCCCCGGGGCAGCAAATCCGAAGGCGGCAACAATAGCGACGTTGCTATCAACGAGCTTGCATTAAATACAGTACATATATGACTTAGCAAAGACACGAACCATTTTATGTTCTGCCCAATCGCCAGGGTTTAGAATACTATAAATAAATATAAAATATAAAAAAATGTTCAAATATTTTGATAAAAGTCGTTATTACTTTTCTACTATATCATGGGTATCGGCTATAAATAAGTAACTACTTATTCTTTGGGAACTGGCTGGGGTGGGTGGGATGGGTCACTGCTAATAATAAATATTGTTGAAATAACGCACATAAAAATACACAGAACATATTTATTCCCAGATATGTCAACTTTCAATTCAATTCAATTTATTTAATAATATGTGCATCACAAACTAAGTGTTCAAAGCTTATATTAGGTCCTTACATATGAAATTGGCGTTTAGTATGGGAGGAACATAAAGCCGATTTTTTTTATTATAATATATTTATTTAATCAAAGTATGTACCATTGCTATCTATGCACTTTTGCCATCTCATAGGTAGTTCATCGATCCCTTTACTAAAAAAACCATTCGGACGGGAATCAATAAAATCTTTGAAGGCGGTTTGGACTGCCCCATCGGAGTTGAATTTTTTCCTTTGCAAGAAGTTATCCAAATTTCGAAAAAAATGGTAATCTGTTGGGGCAAGGTCCGGAGAGTACGGTGGATGTCTTAGACATTCCAATTGAAGCTCCTCTAATTTGGTAGCCGTCTGTTGTGCAGTGTGTGGTCTAGCGTTATCATGAAGCAGCAGTGGCCTAGAGCGATTAACCAGCCTCGGTTGTTTAGCAGCTAGCTTTTCCATCATGGTTTGCAGTTGCTGACAATAGACATCTGCCGTAATCGTCTGGCCAGATTTAAGAAAGCTGTAGTGAACGACACCAGCACTAGTCCACCAAACGCTCACAAGTAACTTTTTTGGAGTCAATTTTCGCTTGGGGCATGGTTTGGCTGGTTCGGCAGGGTTCAGCCATTGCGATGAGCGCTTCCGATGATCGTACAGGATCCACTTTTCATCACAGGTAATGATTCGATTTAAAATCCCTTCATTATTGTGCCGGTTCAGTAATGAAACGCAGCAGTCAACGCGCGTTTGTTGATTTGCTTCACTCAATTCGTGAGGTACCCACCTTTCAAGCTTTTTCACCTTACCAATTTGCTTCAAGTGGATTAAAACAGTTTTATCACTAACACCGCAGCCTGCAGCTAACTCGGAGTGGTTTGCGATGGATCCGCTTCCACAATAGCCTTCAATTCTTCATTATCAACTTTGGTCTCCGGCCGTCCACGGGGCTTGTTCTGCAGGTCGAAATTTCCAGAACGAAAACGTTGGAACCAAAAACGCACTGTGTTTTCTTTTGCGGCACCGTCGCCATACACATCATTAATCCTTCGAGCCGTTTCTGCAGCGCTGGTGCCACGGTGAAACTCGTACTCGTAAATAACGCGATATTTCAAGTTTTTCATTTTGTAAACTGAATGACGCAAGGAAAAAAACAATTGAGGAAAAAACAAATTAATTATAATTTTCAAAACACAAATACATGAGTAAATAGCTGTATAAATTTGGATTTGGAATTCCTAACCAAAGAGAAGATATTTGAGATCAAATTTACCAGTACGGCAAAACGCCAATTTCATATGTAAGGACCTAATATATTATAAATGTATATATATCAAAATAACAATATTTAATTAATTAAAATCTGTTCAAAGGTGTAGGAGAATCCAGCTTCGGAAAACCCCTTCAGACACATGGAATATATCAATACCCAAAGCGATATTGTTCAGCATAGCTGTAGCTCTTCCAACAGGCATAACCATCGTTGGTCCTGTATATTCGAATGTGAAACAATCTATGCTGACGATGTCTAAGGTAACAACATACAAACCAATGCACCGCATAATCTCAGGATTATCGATCATACCGTGCAACAATCGATACAAATGTGTAATCAAATACACATTCCTTCTAGTCTCTAAACTATTGTAGCCAAGCATACCCTGAAGAAACTCGATTGGGTAGAGCTAAGGATAATGCCCGTACTCTCTTGTGTAGAGATATCTCAGAAACTTCTTTTGAACTTTCTCCACCATAAGAGAGTATTTGCTTTCGTGTGGCCCCCAAATCATCGAGGCACTCTCGAGTCTACTTCGCACCAAGGAGTTGTAAAGAGTTCTCAGTACGCGGGTATTCTCGAAAACTCTGGCAGTACGCAGAATAAATCCTAACATTCTCAAAGCATTACCACTGTGATCTATGAGAACTGTCAAAACATGTGTTAAATATCAGTATTTCCACCATTGTAGCGAAAATATTAAATTTAATTTAATATTTGGACACTTTGGGATCAATAAATTTATAGACGTAGGTATGTGACAAACTGAATTCTATCAACTTTTAAAATAATATTGGTAGGTACAAAAGGAAAATAATCTTCTCGAGAGTTCGAAAGACCAGCGTATCGCACATATAAAGCAGCAGTAATGGAGATTGTTTTGACGTTTCCATCAACGCGATATTAGCCGTGGGCGACGGCCGATGTGGCTAGTCGTGGAATTTCGGAGCGACAGATAGTAAGGAAAGCCCTCGTAGCCCAGTGGGTATGACACTGGCTTCTCAAACCGAGGGTTCCGGATTCGATGGCGCTGTATGGCGCGGCGCGTAATCAATAAAGGGATTGTTATTAGTTATCACGCCACTGTTATCAGCTATAACTTTGTTATTTTTTTAAATTTTTGCTTAAAATTTTCACCAGACATTTTTAAGACCTTAAGCATTGCAAAAATTCAAAAATCGATTTTTTCAAAATTTCTAGGTAGGAATGCCGCCTTAAGATTGACTATGTATTTGTCACCACACTTTCACTCAATTTTATAGATAGAAGCTCTTATTATCAATAGTAGATGATTTAAGAATAAATGGTATATCAAGGTGACAGATTTAAATGCACACGGCGCAGAGATATTGACAGCACGTAGACAAGTTGATTGCAACAAATGTGATGGGTAGGAAAGGAACAAACACTTTGGTTGGTACCAAACAAGTACTATTACAAATATTTGAAGGGACTATGCAACGCATGTTTGAAGGTGTTTCAGTTTGTTGTGATGCTATACATGGACGTCCAGATAACACACATCAGCAATTAAATGATATGTTTTACCCAGCGATAATAAAGAATTCATAGTCGATGGATAAATTGCGAAATAGTGTGAATTCAAGAATAGTGCATATATTCAATTCGTGTTAAGTGACTTTGTCCGTTTACTAATTAATTAATTGCCAGTCTACTCAGTAGAGCAATCGCCGATCGATTTACTTTCTTTACACTATAAATTAGGTTTTTTGCAATGAAAAAAGTTGACTCTGTGCTCTGGAAGTGTCACACTTGACGACTTGCCCTGTCCATCTTGGTCCTCTCGACTGTACGCAGATGGGCACCATCCGCCACTGTCCTTAACTGGTCCATGTATCCTCTGAAGAATTTGGCGTTTGAAGTCTTGGATAGCCGTTAATTACTTGGCTATTAGCTCCACATTTTCAAACCAGCAGCACTATTGGTTCTGCATAAATGTAAATCAACATATCTAGTATAAGTATAAAGTGATCCATCCGATACGTTGAATTTAATCAATATATATATATATATATATATATATTGAGTATGATAATATACAAAGATATATATATGTTTTGCTTGAGGTTTCCGCGAGCGTTATTGTATGTAACAAAAGTAACTTCTGGACTCCCTCGCGTTTTCTGTAAATGGTCTCCCTGAGAAGACTTAGGCCGACGTTTCGACACGGTATCACGTGCCATTGTCAAGGCTAAAAGGCCTCAAAAGTTGCGGACTAGCCGTACTTGTTCGCGGGTGACATGAAAGTCTCCCACCAATAAGGCCTTATTGGTACTTTGGTACTTATCAACCCAATGGGTTAAAGAAAATTAATACTAACATATATATTATATAATATCTATATATATATAGATATATATATATTATATATATTGATATATATAAAGGAAAATCCTTGTTTCCGTACCCGCCAAGTTTTCTCCACAACCAGCCACAACCACCCATCGGTGGTTACGGTGGTTTCACATCGAAAATATGCGAGTTTGGTGGGGGTGGCTGTGCGTGGGTGGGAGTGGGTGACGAAAACGTGCTTTCTAGCGCTTTTGTTATGGGAAGGCCGCAAATGCTTCAGACTGTTTCAAAATAGGCGCGCCGACTGTGTCGGCGAGTCTAGAAGGTTCCGGAAAAACCTGCTCTAGAAAGTTCTGGAAGGACAAAGTTCTAGAAAATTCCCGAAATTTCTATAAGGTTTTAAACTGAGTGGCGGAATGTGTCGGTGTGTCTAGAAGGTTCCTGTATATTCAATAAATTTCTTGAAAGTTTTAGAAGGTTCGCGAAAGTTCAATGACTATCCAAACAGTGTACTAAAAATCACAGCTAGTTTTAATATGAAACACGCCAAAAAACCATTGAATTGGTCCATTTTTATTGATTTATAAAGTATCATACTGATATTAATTATGGTGTTGACCAAATGACCGCCGCGGCTGTGTTGGCCCTGACCCATATGAAAAACATTTTGAAGATTGTTTGCCAGTTTGCTCAATTTCAGCAATGACGCGTTGGATTGCTGTTTTTAGTTCGGGAATTGTTTGTGGTTTGCTAGCGTAGACAGTGGAGTTTACAAAACCTCAAAGGGAAAAATGTTGTCCATAACTAAACCAGCTTCCTCGATTTTTTAAATTAATCTTGGAATGGTGGACCGGTTAATTGAAATGTGTATACCAAGAATTCAACGAACCTTTCGAACGTCTCAGCATAATTTTCGCAAAATTTTTAAAGTGTCATTCTTCTAGCAATCCATTTTTTATAACTTAGTGGAAGCTGATGACAGATTTCAAACCTCAAGGTTACCAAATATAATATAAAAGAATTGTGGCATATTTAAATGCGGTGTTCCCCATGGGCCCACCTATATAAACAGCAAATAGCATTGTTATTAGTGTTTCAACAAGGGGTGTAGGATTTGTTTTTTTTTAATAAAATTGCAAATAATTGCGATATTGAACATTTTCGAAGGTATACTTCTTAAGACGTGTTTCGGGTGAAATTTTAGTTATTGCCAACCACATAATTGATAATGTCCACGCTTTCCACAAATTAAAACTACTCCTGTCATTTTCTTATAATGAACAATTTGTAATAAACAAAACTGTTGTAATCATAAGGAATTTAAAATCTGAGAAGACACTTGATATGAGGTATATCAATGGCACCAGTGAAAACAAGGTACTGCTGAAATCCTAGCCTGTTTATTAAAAAAGCAATTATACAGAATAAATTAAATAAGATCAAATAAAGTGATGATCTTGTCCGGCGTGGTTGCGTGGCCGTCTGCTAGAAGATGGTTGAAGTTCTCCGGCGTCAGCTCAACCAGAGAGTATTGGGTGATAGGTATTGAAGTAGGTATTCCGAAGACTTAGAATACCCGAAAATCTCCGTTGATAGATCTCGAAGTCGATTGAAGAAGTTGAAGTTCCGTGACGTCAGCTCAATCAGATATTGTTGGTAGGTAGACACTGAAGTTGTATTTCCGAAATCTGGAAATGCTCGATGACCTCCGTCGATGGTTCTCGAAGTAGTTTGGAGAAGTTGAAGTTCTTTGACGTCAGCTCAATCAGATAATGTGGAGTAGTAGGTACTGAAGTTGGCAATTCCGAAGAAATCTGGAAATGCCCGATGATCTCCGTCGAATAATCTCGAAGTGGATTGGAGAAGTTGAAATTCTATGGCATCAGCCCAATCAGATATCAGCATGTAGCAATACTGAGACTCGTTATTCCGTCCGCCGGAATAACGAGTCTCAGTATTGCTACATGCTGATATCTGATTGGGCTGATGCCATAGAATTTCAATAGCTTATCGTATGATAGGTATTGGTTTGGAGAAGTTTCTCTTCGTCCCTGTTGATAATTCACCAAGTCTGCTCGAGAAGGTATAGCTCTGCGGCGTCAGCCCAATCAGATATCAGTGCGTAGCAATCACTGAAGCTCGTTATTCCGTCCACCGGAACTGGTAGGTAGTCCTCCGTGGATAAATCTCGAAATCTGGTCGAGAAGGTATAGCTCTGCGGCGTCAGCCCAATCAGATATCAGTGCGTAGCAATCACTGAAGCTCGTTATTCCGCCCGCCGGAACTGGTAGGTAGTTTTCCGTTGACAATATCTCCCGGTCGTCTATAGATTCTCCTTCGCGGCGTAGTTAGCTTATCGTAAGATAGGTATTTTCTCCTGGGTATTCTTCCTCCTGTAGCGCTGGGTAGGCAGAGGAGCAGGGGCTCGTGCCTTTTTTTCTTTCTTCTTTCTTCTTCCGCGACCGGGTTACTTGGTTAGGCATCAAAATGACCTTTCTTTTATTCCCTCGAAAAATGCCGTGCACGAGCCGCCTGTTGGGCATTCCGCCAATCGCGTAGCGCCACCACTGCAATTTTCAGGAGAGGGGAGACCACGTAAGTTCAGCGGCGCGGCGCTCCGCCTTCCAGTCGTGCGCGCGCAGCTTCCGGTGTAAGGTCGACTATGGTACGGTATTCTAGCCAGCCGTAAATTTTAATTTCAGTACATTTCCATGATCAAATGTATTTCTCCCTTCTTGATGCGTAGTTAGTAGTCGGAAACGGGAGCGATGTTCCGGGGCATTTACCCAGCACATATCACACTTAATAACTAATATCACATTTCAAAACACTTCTTCAATCCTTGACTTGTTTCTGTTAATCAATAAAAATACCCTCCCTACTATGCGGCTCCCAGCCCAACCCGAATAGCTTAACAAAGTTCAGTATCTAAGTTAGTTATTAATTATAGGTTATGATGAGAAAGACTGCTCCTCTGAAACCAAATACAAGTGATTAATAACTCAAATGTTGTGTGTGTACTTAGAACAAAGTTTAAAAAAAATTGAGCGAGTCTTGCAGTAGTCTACACTTATATTACAAAGAGGTAAAGTTTGTAAGTTTGGATGTAGGAGGTAATCTCCGAAACTACTCGTCCGATTTCAAAAATTCTTTCACCAATATT
>JADDOH010013746.1:0-86806 GCA_016648135.1 Agrypnia vestita
AGGTCCTTACATATGAAATTGGCGTTTTGCCGTACTGGCAAATTTGATCTCAAATATCTTCTCTTTGGTTAGGAATTCCAAATCCAAATTTATACAGCTATTTACTCATGTATTTGTGTTTGAAAATTATAATTCATTTGTTTTTTCGTCAATTGTTTTTTTCTTTGCGTCACTCAGTTTACAAAATGAAAAACTTGAAGTATCGCGTTATTTACGAGTACGAGTTCCACCGTGGCACCAGTGCTGCAGAAACGGCTCGAAGGATTAATGATGTGTATGGCGACGGTGCCGCAAAAGAAAACACAGTGCGTTTTTAGATCCAACGTTTTCGTTCTGGAAATTTCGACCTGCAGAACAAGCCCCGTGGACGGCCGGAGACCAAAGTTGATAATGAAGAATTGAAGGCTATTGTGGAAGCGGATCCATCGCAAACCACATCCGAGTTAGCTGCAGGCTGCGGTGTTAGTGATAAAACTGTTTTAATCCACTTGAAGCAAATTGGTAAGGTGAAAAATCTTGAAAGGTGGGTACCTCACGAATCTGAGTGAAGCCAAACAACAAACGGCGCGCTTGCACTGCTGGTTGCATTACTCAACCGGCACAATAAGTGAAGCGTTTTAATCGAATCATTACCTGTGGATGAAAAGCCGATCCTGCTACGCATAATCGAAGCGCTCTACATCGCATGCGCCCCTGCAACCTGCCGAACCAGCCAAACCATGCCCCAAGCGAAAATTGACTCCAAAAAAGTTACTTGTGAGCGTTTGGTGGACTAGTGCTGGTGTCGTTCACTACAGCTTTCTTAAATCTGGCCAGACGATTACCGCAGATGTCTATTGTCAGCAACTGCAAACCATGATGGAAAAGCTAGCTGCTAAACAACCGAGGCTGGTTAATCGCTCTAGGCCACTGCTGCTTCATGATAACGCTAGACCACACACTGCACAACAGACGGCTACCAAATTAGAGGAGCTTCAATTGTAATGTCTAAGACATCCACCGTACTCTCCGGACCTTGCCCCAACAGATTACCATTTTTTTCGAAATTTGGATAAATTCTTGCAAAGGAAAAAATTCAACTCCGATGGGGCAGTCCAAACCGCCTTCAAAGATTTTATTGATTCCCGTACGAATGGTTTTTTTAGTAAAGGGATCGATGAACTACCTATGAGATGGCAAAAGTGCATAGATAGCAATGGTACATACTTTGATTAAATAAATATATTATAATAAAAAAAAATCGGCTTTATGTTCCTCCCATACTAAACGCCAATTTCATATGTAAGGACCTAATATATATATATATATATATATATATATATCTTAAAATAAGAATATCTCATCAATTAAAAATAACATATTATACAATTTGGTCAAAGGTTTAGGAGAATCCTGCTTCGGAAAACCCCTTCAGACACATGGAATACATCAATATCCAAAGCGATTTTGTTGCGATGAAGAGATACAACACAGCTGTAGCTCTTCCAACAGGCATAACCATCGGCAGGTTGGTCCTGTATATTGGAATGTGAAACAATCTATGCTGACGATGTGTAAGGTAATTATCAGGAACATACACACCAATGCTCTGCATAATTTCAGTATTATCGATCATACCGCGCAGCAATCGATAAAAATGTGTAATCAAATACACATTTTCCATACTCTCTCATGTATCGAGAGTTGCACCTAACCGACTGCAGAATTTTATGGTTTTCTGGAAAAATCAGCCGTCATTTTCACCAAGTTTATAGATGCCTCGTGATTACTCAATATTACTGCCGGAGTTCAATTCTGCAGAGTGTTTTGTCTGCTTCTAACATTTCAAGTACGCTGACTGCGTTTGGTATTGGATCGCCAGCAATAGAAAGTGGGAACAAAAAAAACAGGGTTGCCTCTAAAACATTAGGGGTACCCAAGAAGGGACGATTTTGCCTGACTAATTCTGTCAGTCAGTTAAGCCTTAATTATCGTATTTTTATCGTACTCTCCGGACATATTCTGCGCATAAACTATACAAAACAGACGCATTTATAATGGCAGCATTCCAAATATTATTTTACACAGTTATATCGCTTGTTGTTTGTCAGAAATATTTGCGCAGCTTACGATGATTATTCAATAATATTTTATACTAAAGTAAAAGAGGAGCGCAAGCGCTTATTCGTGTACGCGCATTGTCGAAGGAAATGAGCAACTGGTTGATGTCGTGAAAATGAAATGGTTTTTAATTGAATTCAATCCCACACAATCAATTCAGTTTATCTTATCCAAATCGGACAAAAGACAGCTATGTTACTAACGTAAAACCTACACTCGCAGTTACTCCGTCGGACGAACATGCGATTGGCGATAAACACGCACAATCGTGTAGCTCTGTACCACATAGTGTCCAGGTTGTAATATACACCGCAATTGAGGAGATGTGTGACGTCACTTTCATCATAAAGGTTTCGTTTCGGTTATTTATTCCACTCTGATATTTTATTTTTTATTTTTTTTACTTAACCTAAAAGGTTTATGGATAACATTTCATTTTAATAATTCAATATAAGAAATAATAATAATATAATTTAGATACAAAATCATTTTTTTATAGTTGGCCTATTTTAGCATTTTTGTCACATCTTTTTTGAATTTGTCAGTGGTCAGTTGTTTGGTCTGTTGTGGCAGGTCGTTGTATAGTTAATCCGTTGCAAATTAGTCGGGATTGTCCTGTTTTTGTTCTGGCGTGTGTTATGTGATAGTTTTGAGCCATTCTAGTTTTGTGCTGGTGTTTTTAGTGTATTTTGTGAAATTTTATGTCTTCATCTTGTATTTCGCCAATTGCTAGTCTGTGAATGATTTTAAGCATTTCGATTTTTGTAGTGCTTTCGATGTTTAATTGTTGTGTTATGTGGTATACAGTTTCAGTTGGTGTCCCTGGGGAAGTCCGCATGAATAATACCGCCGCCAGCTTCTGCAGAATGCACAGCCGAGCATTTCATCAGCATTAATGAGCTGTGTTCCTCGATTGGGCCACATTCATGCGCCGCAGAATCGATGCCGTGCATTTTGACCTGCATCCGGGGAAATATGCGCGCGATATTTCCGCCGATACGCGGTAATGGGGTTCATAACTTGCGAGCGACGCTCCGAGCGGTGCATTTTGGCTGTAAAATCAAACGATTTGCATGTTTCAGCGATTGTATACAAACTGCACTGTTTAATGTGAAAACAAACTTGGTTCTGTATATCATTAACAGCGTTTCGTTAAAAGTAGTTTTAACAAAACGCTGTGAAAAGATTGTTTTTGTTAAAAGATTCAAAGAACATAATCCTCACAAATCATAATTTTTCTGAATACGCTAATCATATTATAGAAAAGAACCACACATTCAGCAATACAAAAATACACATCCTACATAAAAAGACATACGGCCTAAAACAAAATAATTTAGAAACACTTGAAATTCATAAAAACCTAAACACAACAAATAACATAATCAATAATCAAGTACAACCCTTCACATCACCCCTTCTTGCAATGTTCCCTATCTCTCACCACCTAGATACCCCCTCCACTTCTACCGAATCCACAACCCACACACCAGACAACCACTCCCACATACCTCAGTCTTAATTCACCTGATGAAGGAAACGGACGTTTCCGAAACATGTAGTGAAACAAGTGCTCAAATTTAAAATAGTGGAAAAAAACAAAGTTAATTGTTTTATTTCATAATTTGTTCAAAAGTAGTTTATTTATTTTGTTTTAAATTAAGTTGAACACAAGTTCACTTGGTGTAAACCACTATATTTTTGGTAACTCTAACCGGTTTCAGAATCACCGTTCCTTCTTCAGGATAAACTATAACTATAAGAATACTTTCGCTTCGGCTACATTCATACAAATACTCGTGCACGCTCTACGGTTGTTGAGGTTTCTAACAGGGTCATCCTCAAATATTTATAGTATTTTTTCTATAATAATATATAATTGAATAATTTTGAATCATTAGAAATTAGTAAAGCATGTAATAGTTAACAAAATATTATTAATAATCAATTGAATTTGACTACTAGCCCAATTCTAAAATTTTTTCCAATAATTGCGAGTAATCAAGAACTTAAGTAATAATATTTTTTTTAAATAATTTGGAAAAACAAGGAACAAAAGACATTTCGTTCGAATTTTTTGACAGTTATACATCACCCTGATGATGGAATGGTAATTTCTGAAACATGTTGGTGAAAAAAAACCTCACATAAAAGTATATATATACAAATAAAATAATCAATATTTTTTATAGTACTTGATCGTGCCAGTTCTTTCTCGGACGCCTTCTATTCTTACTGCTTTCAACATTCGCCTTATATATTTTCTTTACCATACTCTTCCCTCTCAAACGTTGGACATGACCTAACCATTTCAGCGATCCTTGCTTTATTCTATCTACCACGCTTCAGATTAATTTACATTTATTGTTAATTAATATAAACTCTTAATTGGGGACTGTACAATTACATCATACATAAACGTTGCTTGAATGATATTAAATGTGTGTACTATCAACATCTTTGTATGTGTATCTATAATTAAAATGAAATACGTGTGAGGTGTTAAAGTAGATGGGTAACGGAGGGAGGTCCAAGTAGGTCCATTTACTGTAACAAAATACATTATATTAGGTCCTTACATATGAAATTGACGTTTTACCGTACTGGCAAATTTGATCTCAAATATCTTCTCTTTGGTTAGGAATTCCAAATCCAAATTTTTACAGCTATTTACTCATGTATTTGTGTTTTGAAAATTATAATTCATTTGTTTTTTCCTCAATTGTTTTTTTCTTTGCGAGACTCAGTTTACAAAATGAAAAACTTGAAATATCGCGTTATTTACGAGTACGAGTTCCACCGTGGCACCAGTGCTGCAGAAACGGCTCGAAGGATTAATGATGTGTATGGCGACGGTGCCGCAAAAGAAAACACAGTGCGTTTTTGGTTCCAACGTTTTCGTTCTGGAAATTTCGACCTGCAGAACAAGCCCCGTGGACGGCCGGAGACCAAAGTTGATAATGAAGAATTGAAGGCTATTGTGGAAGCGGAATCCATCGCAAACCACATCCGAGTTAGCTACAGGCTGCGGTGTTAGTGATAAAACTGTTTTAATCCACTTGAAGCAAATTGGTAAGGTGAAAAAGCTTGAAAGGTGGGTACCTCACGAATTGAGTGAAGCAAATCAACAAACGCGAGTTACTTGTGAGCGTTTGGTGGACTAGTGCTGGTGTCGTTCACTACAGCTTGCTTAAATCTGGCCAGACGATTACGGCAGATGTCTATTGTCAGCAACTGCAAACCATGATGGAAAAGCTAGCTGCTAAACAACCGAGGCTGGTTAATCGCTCTAGGCCACTGCTGCTTCATGATAACGCTAGACCACACACTGCACAACAGACGGCTACCAAATTAGAGGAGCTTCAATTGGAATGTCTAAGACATCCACCGTACTCTCCGGACCTTGCCCCAACAGATTACCATTTTTTTCGAAATTTGGATAACTTCTTGCAAAGGAAAAAATTCAACTCCGATGGGGCAGTCCAAACCGCCTTCAAAGATTTTATTGATTCCCTTCCGAATGGTTTTTTTAGTAAAGGGATCGATGAACTACCTATGAGATGGCAAAAGTGCATAGATAGCAATGGTACATACTTTGATTAAATAAATATATTATAATAAAAAAAAATCGACTTTATGTTCCTCCCATACTAAACGTCAATTTCATATGTAAGGACCTAATAGATGTTATAGCATTGTGACCTCACCTGGTTGAACCCGGAACCTCACCTTCGTTACGAGAAGCCAGGATTATATCCACTTATCCACTTACAGGGCGAGTTAAGCCATATAAAGTATTTATTTCCATGCGTTATATAAAGACTTCTCGGAAAAAACGATGAATGTCAAGAAATGTTTATTTAGAGAAATAGATTTTTATAGTTTCAAAGTCTACATTTCTTTAACTTTATGCACTTTTTATATAAATATTGAATGAACTTATTACTTTATAAACATGTTCTTTGACTTTACTTTAAAATATGCAAATTGACAACAACGTTTTTTGACGTTCGGCGGGCGGACATTTCTGTTTCTTGCGATGGATAAACAGATATAAATTGAACTATTACAGCTGACCACAATAATTTTACTATATATGTAATACTCCTATATTCTGATTTATTGTATAAAATAATACCCCAAAAAGTTAACAGATGGCATTAAGATAAAAGGTCAATTTCACCAAAAAAAGGTTCACATTCATTGTCTTTCCCGAAGTGTATTTATTTACACATGACATTTATTATTACTATTACTAATAATATTTATTGTTTAGTAATCACATTGAAATCTTTCACAATTGCAAGAAGTAAAAGACAATAACTTAATCTGCTATACAGATCTATGAAACAAAATAAGACTAGAAAGCAAAATATAAAATGAGACACGGTGAAGAAAATAGTGTAGAAAAGAAAATGTGCAGGAATGCGAAGAAGTGGGAAAAGTGGATGGAATTAGGGTTAAGGGGGGAAGGCCGGAATGTATTTATCTAGCGAAGAGTGATGTAGATGGTTGGCTAGAATATATTTTATGATGTCACTGGAAAATGTGATAGTTCATAAATGTTTTTGTTATGTAGTGAGGTTAGTATTGAATAAAATTATCGTTTAATGATTTGCTTGCGCAGTGGATATTGCTAGCTCATAAAAAATCTTTACCTCGGAAAAAGTTTTTTTTCATAGCACTACTTTTAATGTACGTATTCGTCAGAAACTAATATTTCAGCAAAATTATTCCTCGTATTTTACACATACGAAAAAAACACACTTGTTTTTATTTTCACATGTGAAATTATGGAGCTCGTCAAAAGTACCTACGGAACAATAAATTTGCATTTCAAATTTTGTTGAAAAGTTATTTTAAAAAACGTACTGCACTACCAAAAAATGCACAGAAATGAATAAAAATATGGAATTGACTTTGTAATGTTCGTTGAGTAATTTATTTTTAGTATAAGTAATTTGGTTTCAATAGAAATTGTACAAATATCTTTTAAAAAGCTGTGTATTAGAACATTAAATTATTATAATATGTTATACCTCGCCACTTGTTTGTGGTGAGGGATATTCTCTTGCAAAGGAAAAATTTTTATCAACAAAAACAAAATTATGAATTGCAAAAGAATTCTTAAAGCCAACTCTACAATAAATGAAAATAAATTCGGGTTCATTGAGGAAATAAGCACACAAGACGCAACCGTAAAAACATCCACCATTATGCAAAGTAATTTGGAAAAATCAAATTATAAGAGAGGAGAAACACGTATAGAAGACTTCTTTACATGTTTCTATACTATTGTGAGACTTCTATAATCTTATTTATTTATTTATTTATCTTAATTAATAATCATCCTTCTATTGACGAAATTTAGTAATTGTAAAAATATTGTGAAGATTTTATTATTTACTCGTTATTTTATTACGTACTGTAACAGAACTAATATTTCTTTATAGGATCGTAAATAGCATGATTGATTGCCCCCAGATTATTAGTCTGATCGACTTATATGCCACATCGAGGTCACCAAGACACAGTGCATTATTATATTATTAGTATTTTAGAATGAGCATGCAGAGGCGGGTGACATTTTTGCTGATAGTATAACTGTGTATAGGATAAAGCTGATGCAATTCTTTACATCTCAACGAAATGGAAATGGACAATAAATTTTTCTGTATTATTATTTTACCTTTTAACTATTATTATTGTACCTTTTAACTGTATTATTATTTTATCTGTCTTATGTTATTTTATAAAATTTTTATTCTGTATATTTGTAAAAGCCCAAAAGGGCGTTAAATAAATAAATTAATAAATAAATAAATAAATAAAAATTAATAAATTTCAATATTCCGTCAGCATTTGACATTTTCGTAATAGATCATGAGATAAATCCTATTACGTTTCTGATATTACTCCGCCAGTAATGAAATCCCTAGCAATATTACATTGTCGAGAACAACCATCGGAAATGATATTAACGGCATAGCTTTGTGGTATGCAATTGCGTTCAATAATATCTGCAATTGCAATTTAGCGCAGTGCAATTATTGTGTTTGTTCCTCTCACTTGTTCACAACTTAATTACGATCTTCAGATTTTCCACAAAGAACAGAACATCCAGTGTTGCACATACACCAGAGTTAATTTCGCAAAATTGATTACTAGTTTCATACGAAACCATGCAAGCACTTATTTAAAAATCGGAAAAATCAATTTTCTTCATTATCGCGATAAAAATTAATCCTTAACATAATATTACGAGTTTTTATTGCTTTTTTATATTTTTCATCTATTATCATATGTGGTGTATAAAAGCAAAGCTAGCAATATCAAAAAAAAAATGCAGTCATCGAGAATCTCTAATTTGTAATACACTGAATTCGATATTTTTTTTAAAAAAATGATTTTGGAAGGGAAAGACATTTAAATTTTGAACTCAGAACATTATAAATTAGTAATCCTCAGCGACTGCATTCAAAACATTTTTTTAAATTTTTGAATATTGATTCCTTTGCTTTTATACCCCACACATTTAATATCAAAATAAGTGTGATAAAAGTTATAGAATAATATTTTTGACAAAAACCGGTTGGTTTTAAAAATGAAAAAATATTGTAAAACATAGTTGATTAAAAATTTTATTAAAAAATATAGACGATAGTGTTTTAGCTTTTTGGAAGAATAAAACAAATTGAATGAAAGTTAATGTTTTTTACTTGGCAACCCAACAACAAATTATTTTTTTTAACGTAAATTATGTATATTCTGAATCCCAAAAATGTGACGCTAACTAACTAACTTAACGTTGAAAATAGCGCGATAATATCTTTCATACATTTTTTTTTAAATTCTCACATTTACCTTTTATTTTATTTTCTCCTTAATCGGTGAAATAACACGATTTATTATATTATTAGGTAGGTATGATACTGACTTATCATACTGAGGGTTTCGGGTTAGATTTCCGGTGAAGTCACTGGGAGCGAAAGGAATAAAGGTATAAGTCGATGAAATGGAGTTTTGAGATAAATATACAAAGTTGTTCCTTAGACACACATCTAGCAAGGAAAAGTTAAAGAAAAAAGAAAATAAAATAAAATTCCGTGAAAAAGGACAAAAGACATGATTAATTACATTATTTGAAAAATTCAGCAAGAAAAAGTAACCCATTAAAACCAAGTTTTTATTATGCTCCATTTCTTTGTAAAATATAACAACAATTAAAGACGAATTAAAACATATAACAAAACACTAAACTTACAGTAATTTAATCTATTTCTAAAATGTTAGATGTTTTCAGCTTTGATAAGACACTTCGTGCTTTGAAGATTAAATTCTAAAAACATTTGTCAGTCAATTTAGATTTTCGACAATCGTACTGAAGTACCTATTATGTATACCGATGGAGTAATTCAAATTTAGATAAAATTCCGCGACGTTATCGGGCCGCCGTTGCTAATCAAACTTTTTTAATGATTTGAAAAAAACAATAAAATTTCTAAAAATCCGAAATTATATCATAATTATTTTTTTTTTTAACGAAAATTTGATACATCTTCTTGATCGTCGCCACGAGTCTACTTGCCAAGTTTCAGCTTGATTGGATCACGGGAAAATGGTTAAAAATCGATCCAAAGTTTTTTTTCGACGTCAAGCCGGCAAGCAAGCAAGCAAGCAGACGCCACGAGTTAATATAAAGGGAATAAAAATCAACATTGTTTAATGTGCTTGTTCTTGCGCAACTGCTGGTGCAAAACTTTTGAAAAAAAAGTTGCAAAACTACATAAAAATTAAATAAAAATAATAAAACTTTCAGAGATATTTCCTAAAGAAACGAAATTCATAAATTTCTTTCTGGCTCTCCTGAAAACCTGTATTTTTTTACTCTATTCTTTTGTTGTTTCTCTTACCCACAGAATAAACCAATGTAATTTACAAAAGCCTGGGTGTTTTTTATGCTTATATAGTCTTATTTCTATAATTGTGATTCTTGGCTTGACGAAGTGGAATTTATAACGAACGAATATATATTTTTGAAACGAATGAATATCTTTACTATTAACTTTAATAAAACAACTTTTTATTAACCACTTGACTAGTAACTTCTTACCCACAGAATAAACCAATGTAATTTACAAAAGCCTGGGTGTTTTTTATGCTTATATAGTCTTATTTCTATAATTGTGATTCTTGGCTTGACGAAGTGGAATTTATAACGAACGAATATATATTTTTGAAACGAATGAATATCTTTACTATTAACTTTAATAAAACAACTTTTTATTAACCACTTGACTAGTAACTCTACGTCTAGCGGTTTCGATGCCACCGTATCTTTATCAGGATGGACGCAAACTAACTATTCATTATATATACAAGCAAACAAATCAATTTTTAACGGGGGCGCGGCTTCAGCTATGGTGGGGGTAATTGAGAAGTGGACGCCGAAATAGGAAATATGTCAAGTAACGGGCCATCATAAAATTTATCTGGTTATTAATTAAATTATATTGGATTTAGTCTGTAGATTAGATTACTTGGAAATACTGGAAATAAAAAAATCCCGGAACTTTCTCTTCCCAGGATTTTTTTAACACTGAAACTGTAAGAATTCTCTCGAATATTCCATAACATTATGCACGTACGCATGCACCCACGCACACTATAGAAACGTCTAGAATAAGTATCTCATAATCTCTGGAAAGATCCAAAAATCTGCGAAACGTCTCGAATGAAATTTGCTTATGAATACAAGGTCATCACGCAACGCAAAGTCAGCCATTCGTGACGATAACGTGTGCAACATCCTAGCGATAGAACGGTAGCGCAAACCAGATTCGTGACGGTGATATTTACAACACGCGATGTAAGTAAGCGAGCGAGCGCAATGAAACCAGCGTTAGTGATAACAGCGGTAATGAATAAGAGGGTGAGAAATTTTTCTACGTGCGAACATTGAACGGAGTTTGCTAGAAAGTGATCAAAGCAAAAGAAACAGCGATAATTAGTGCGAATTAAGGAACAGTGAAATAATAAGTGAAAAGTATTCTGGATGCACATAGTGACTTTAAAATTAAGAACGGTTCTACAATTTAACTCGTATCCAGCGACTTTCTTTGGTAATAAATTATATTTTAAATAACAGAGTGTTAGTTAAATTAGTATAAACCACCAGATTCTAGGTCTACTGGTTTCGAGATATACCCGTCTCTTTATCAGGATTCGCCTGATCGCTCTGTAGGCAAGTTAGTGCATGCTGGTCTTTGACAAGATTAACACACATGTGATAAATATTAGTGAATAGTTAACAATACTATGCTTGTGGTTTTTAGTGTTTTGAACATAGTAGTGTAGTGTTGGTCCTGAATAAGAGACGGGTACATCTCGAAACTTTAACTAACATTCTGTTATAATGTCTAACCACAAAGTTAATGCTTTAAATATTAAAAAACTAACCCATAAAAACCAAATTTTAATTATACTCCCTTTCTCATTTACTAGTGGAAATTGGTTTAGCGCTTAACCTAAGCGTTGGGCTTCGGTCGGGCGACGCTACGAAAGGGAGTAATAAAAATTTCAAAAAATCCAAAATTATACTGTAATTATTAAATTTTTTTAACAAAAATTAGATAGATCTCTTTGATCGTCGCCATGAAACTGCTTGCAAAGTTTCAGCTTGATTGGATCACGGGAAAAGGGTTAAAAATCGATCCAAAGTTTTTCCTTTTTTCGTCAAGCAAGCAGACGCTACGGGCTACGAGTTAAAAGAAAGGGAGTAAAAATATTAATAATTAACTTTAAATAGTTTTAGAATTTTCATTCAAAAATCAATTCTAATTGATTTTTTAAGACTTATTATTTTTTAAATATTCTAGATATATGTATGTTTTAAAAATGGCTTCTTTACAATAAAAAGAGTTTTCATTAAAAATACATTTTATTTTTGATTCAAATCTCCTCTCTTAAGGACGAAGATTTTTTTCTTTCCTTTGACACAATAAGGGGTGGCTTTGTACTCCGGGCAGCTTGATACTCGGGGCTTGCACGTTAATAGTGAAATTCCTGTCTGATACATTAAATTCTTTTTTTTATTTTAATGACGTTATTTTGCTTTGCGGTGGAACTTTCAAAGCAAACTTTAACCGCTGAAACATTATGTAAAGGGTTTATGGTATAACGTGACGTCACACGAGAGGCATTCCGGGCAGCGCAACACCTCCGTGGTGGAAATTTAAATGTTTTAAACAAAATTTGTTAACACCCTCCCACGGTTTAATTATTTTTACTAAATATACTTTGTTTCCGTCAAAAATAATGTTCATTATGAAACACAAGTTATTTTAGATCACAAAAAAATAAAAATATACTAGTTTTCCCTTAAAAATGTAGTTAACAATCATTTTTTCGACTCTGGAATTCATTTTTAATAGAACAACACCTTTTTAAAAATGGTAAAACACGAACATCAAACAACCCTTCAAATGCTATCCGTTTTTACCATCCATTATCCAAAACTACAAAATACCTGGCATGTTAATTAATAATACAAAACATGGTATGTACCTTAAATAATTATTGAAAAATAATATATAAGTACATACAATAGTCTTCAAATAAAAACAAATATATGACAGTGCTGCCAGAGTAAAATTTATATAAACCATAAATATTCCAATCAAATTAAAAGGCGTGTTAATTTCAGAATGATGGCATGAATATATTATTATTGAAGATAACATGTTCTTCCCATTAGTAACTGATTTGATTTTTATGAGAAAGTGTAATTAAAATGTTCATCCCTATGATTTGAACGTTTTTTAATTATTTTTATCAATGAAAAGAGCGTACAATGTTTAGTTTAGACGGCTTATTAACTCATTTTTGACAAAAATGTTAGTTAATAACTTCTTGCCGTGGGGTCTTCAATTTTAACTAGTTATTATATTCCTTAGTCGTTTATCAAGATTAAATATATTTACTTTTCTCAAATACAATTTATAATATGAATCTTGCCTCTGTGCAAAAATGCAATTCCGGAATTTTGAGGTTCAGTTGCGCTCATCCAGGTTATACATACAAAAGAAAGAACAAATAAAATATATTCCTTTTTACTCCCTTTCTTTTAACTCGTAGCGTCTGCTTGTCTGCCGAAAAAACTTTGGATCGATTTTTAACCCCTTTCCCGTGATCCAATCGAGCTGAAACTTTGCAGGCAGACTCGTGGTGACGATAAAAATGATTAAAAAATTTTCGTTTGAAAATTTTTATAATTAAATTATAATTTTGGATATTTCGAAATTTTAACGATTTATATATTGTTTAATTTTTGAGCCCGACGCATGGAGTAGGCGCGAAATCTGTTTCAATTAGAAAGGGAGTATAATAAAACCTAGGTTTTTATGGTAAGTTTTTTACAAATATAATTAATGATCATGATATTTTAGAGATGTCTCATAGAGACGAAGCTTTTTTTTATATGGGAAACTAGGCAAGGAAGTCTAGGCATTTACAGGGCTTACGACCTATTGCACTGCTGGCTCAAATAATCACTTTACGCTATGTAACGTTCACCAATTTCACCCACGATGGACTAAAGCATCTATCAAATATTTTCACGTTGTATATACGTTAATTTTGCATGCTTTGTTCCATATATGTGTGTTTTATTTTTAGACCCATAAACCAATACTGAAGTCGCTGTTGCTATGAGATGCTCTTGCGCGTTTTATCAGAGATAAGCCCAGAGTGGGTACTTACGTGCGAAACAGAGCGGAACTATCTTGCGATTGACATAAGTGCAGTGTGTTAAAGAAATACCACAGTGGAGTATTACAGATAAAATTATTGAGAATGAATGTTCGAGGCTCCGATTAAATTCGTGTCCATTTATTTAATATAATAATTTATTAAATATATTTTTTAAATTCATTTTCATTTTTCTTTTTTTCTTAAAGAGCAAGGTTGTTATTACGGTCGTTAGACATATTTAACTGTAAATAGTTGCGGATATTTTATACGAACCGTATGTTTTTCCGAGAAACGATTCTCGACGTTTCGTTGAATACTTATTCAATGTCATCAGGAGGAAGACCTTTACCCGCGGAGTAGAGGGCGGACTGATTACTACTTTCGAGGCCGCAAATTATATGCACTTTGTTGTGGATTGTTCACTTCTTCTACAATAGAGGTCGCCAGTGTGCAATATGTACTAGTTACGTCGGCAGACTTTACTGCGACGTCTCTCAAGGGTTGAATCAATGTCGTAAGAACAGGGCGCCAAATACTTGATAGTTTGTAACTGTCATCTCTTATGAAATTGGGATGTTTGTATATTTCAACAGATTCCCTCACTAATCTGATTTTTGTCTTTTGTCAAAGAGTAAAGGTCGTCAACAGGAGGACGATCGTTACTCCGTGGGTAAAGGTGGTCCTCCTGATGACGTTGAATTAGCATTCAACGAAACGTCGAGAGTCGTTTCTCGGAAAAACATACGGTTCTTATAAAATATCCACAACTATTTACAGTTAAATATGTCTAACGGCAGTAATAATAACCTTTACTATTTAAGAAAAGAAGAAAACTGAAAATGAATTAAAAAAAATTATATTAAATAAATTATTATATTAAATAAATGGACACGAATTTCTTCCGAGCCTCGTACTTTAATAATTTTATCTGTAATAGCCCATTGTGGTATTTCTTTAACACGCTGCACTATTGTCTATCGCAAGGTCGTTCCGCTCTGTTTCGCATGTAAGTACCCACTCTGGGCTCATCTCTGATAAAACCCCCAAGGGCATCTCATAGCGACGGCGACATCTGTATTAGTTTATGGGTTTAACAGGTATTTATATTCTTATTATTTTATTTACATTCTATTTTTCTTTTACGCTTCTTTTTTCCCTCTTCATTTTCCACCCACGGCGTGTATCTAGTGTTCCAATTTGTTACCCTGGACTATTCCCAAATACAAATTCCGGGATTCGTTATTTCCGTAAGCTGAGCCACGATCCTGGTATTCCGGGAACGGGCTCTCCACTCAAAACCTAATTGAGTAAGACACCATAATTTAACCGCCCGCGGTGTTGCCAGCCGCAGAAATAAAACAAATGCCGCCTCAAATGTACACGGATCTCCCGGCGCCAGTCCATGATTCGTAATGAGATTCGCCACGTGGATTCTTGTTAAAGACGTAGGCACGTAGCCACTTTTATCGGTCTCGTGCTTTACGGCCAGCTGACGTCATAATCCCGCTACGAGCGGCGCGCCTCCGAAACGTGCCGGCAGTTATTCTGCCGGCGGTGGATTTATGTTATTTTTCACACATTCACTATGATATATGAAGTGAGGTAGTTCAGTATATAAAACAATCGCGACATAATAAAACAATGGTTCGAAGAAAACTTATTATCACTAAATACAGAAAAAACTCACTATATTCCTTTCACATTCAATGAAAAAAATTTGCCCAATAACTTAGTAATAAAAATTCATACAAATAATTGTCCTAATAAAAATAATACTTGTAATAACGGCTGTTCAGTATTAAGCTCAAAAAATAGAACCAAATACTTAGGAATAAAAGTTAACTCTAATATTAAATGGAAATTACAAATCGACAAAACTGTAGAAAGAATAAGAAAACTTATATAATATGTCTTTATTAAAATAAGAAATATCTTAGGAATTTAATTTTTAAAGACACTATATTAAGCTCTAATCCAGTCAGTTTTACAATATGGTATTATCTCATGGGGTAGTGCATTCAAAACTACATTAAAATCTTTAGAAAATGCCCAGAAATTGATTATAAAGATAATTCTTAAAAAACCCAAGGATTATCCGACAATAGACCTCTTTAATAAATTACAAGTCCCCACTTTCGAAAATATCTATAAGCAAAATTGCATTTTTCAACTATATAAAGGTTTTCATAGTGAAAACGAGCTGACCCAAAGAGTGTGTAGTAGCAGAAATGTAACACTTGGTAAATTACATATCCCTATGATACATACCACAACTGCTTAGCATCATTACACATTCAGAGGTGTGAAATGGTTCAATGAATTGCCTGTTGAATTGAGGACTGAGGATAATTATGCGGAATTTAAAAACACGTGAAAAAATACCTTCATAAATAATTAAATTTTTATATATGTACCTATTACTTACTTAATATTTTACTTATTAATTTACTTATTATTATATATATGTACCTATTATTTACTAATAATAACCAAATTGTCTATTCATATAAAATGATGAATATGTACATTTAATCATTTTATTATCTGTAAATGTAAAATGTAAAGATACTCCTCTTCTACACACGAGTCTATGTCACTCATGTAGAAGAGAAAAATCCAACATATGCAACTAGCTCTATTCTGTAAAAAAATATGTATTTGTAAAAAATTTAAAAAAAAATAGGAACAGACAAACATGTCAAATGGGAAGACCATGTCAATCTGACCGTGGAACGACTGAGAAAACTGATCTATGTCTTTTATAACCTACGCAATATGTTGAACAAAAATACTATTAAAATGGTGTATTACGCGTTGGTGCAGTCCCTCTTACAGTATGGTATTATTGGGTGGGGAGGGGCTTATAAGTCCACCGTACAGCCATTAATCGTAATGCAAAAAATAATTATTAAAACATTCATTAATTAATCAAACGCACTAAGTCACTTAATACCATTAAACTTGACGCTATTATTGAAATTAAACTGTTTCTTAATTTCGTAAATAGACACTTTATGATCGCTTTAACACTTTATTCAGTATTCACCAGAACATTCCATCCAATTTACGCACGTATTATTCGCTTTAGTTTATTTTGCTGCGTACGGACTTTTCCAGGTAATTCGCTGTCGAATTATCGCTCAGTTTACCACCTTGGTCTTTTGTCAAGCGCACCAGAGACAACAACAACGTTGCTCCCGTGCGCGGTCCTATTTATCTGGCTAATGCTGATATCGAACCTTCTAGGCGTTTTTAGTGCTTAGGAGAACTTTCACGTAGCTCTTAAGCTTTCATAGATGTTTCTACAATGTTTAAGATGCTTCCCAAAAGCTGTAGAACATTTTAAACCATTCTCGATTCTTCGATAGTGTTGTTGTGATATGTAACAGAGGTGCGCAATTTTTTTTAGCCTGTTACAATAGTAAAAAAAAACATTTTTAATTACGAGTAGAGTAGTTAATTTAATTATTTTGAACATGTTCTATACTTTTGGCAAACTCAAACATATCTTCGAGAACAAAGAGATCCCAATTAGCCTAAAAAAAGCCTTTGAATGCATTCTGCCAGTAATGACGTATGGATTGGAGACTATAGCCCTTACAAAGAAAAGTGTAGAAAAGCTCAAATGCACGCAAAGATCTGTGGAGAGATCCATGCTTGGAGTAAGTTTAAGAGATAAAATTAGAAATGACGAAATTAGGCGCAGAACTAGAGTAGTGGATATCATGGATCGTGTAGCGAAGCTAAAATAGCAATGAGCAGGACATGTTGCAAGACAGGATGCTACAAGATGGCTGAAATGCAGACCTTGGGAGAATAAAAGAGCATCGGAAGATCTCAAAAGAGATGGGCCGATGATATGCCGCTCTTGGGGGAAAGAAATGGCTACAATTTTCAAACAACAAGGAAGGATGGAAAGAGAAGGAAGAAGCCTATATCCAGCAGTGGAGAGACGAAGGCTGATGAATAAGAAGAAGAAGAAGATGTTTTATATGGCTGTTGAGAAAATCTTATGAATTACCTTTACAAAATCATTTTAATATTTGATTCTTGTATCTTTAAAGGATATCCGCCGTCAAATCCTTTAACGGTATAATTTGAATTATTACTGAATACATCATCCTTCAGTAATCTTAATTCTAATCCCAGAAATTCCAAACCGGAGCACAAAGCAGTCATGAGAACAGAGCAGGGATTTCAACCCCCTCCGTTCCACCGGCGCCCTCCCCCGCGCGGGTAGGCAATCCGTGTAGCACTGCATTTTGATCGTGAACGAACATCGAATAATTTCTGGATGATCTGATTGGTTAATTAATTGCTAATCACCAATCACTAATCAAAACACACAATTCTCTCTGCGACGATGTCAGTCACTAGCTCCGCCAGATGGCGCAAATAATTACGAGACATAAAATAACAATGCGGTATAAAAGCAAAAAAAAATTAACTTTCTAATGTCCGTCATTAACGCTACCAGACGATGCAAATGATGAGATGTAAAATAATAAAGCGGTATACAAGCGAATTCATCTAAATTATTCTACGTAACAATGTCCGTCGCTAACGCTACGCAGATAATAGCAAAAAATTAAATAATAATGAGGTATAAGATAAATAAAAATGTATATTTCTCTCTGTAACAATGTCCGTCACCAATGCTACCAAATAATAATGAGTATAAAAAGCAAAAAATGCATAATTCCCTATGTAATAATACCCATTAGCGATGTTAGCAAGACGTTGGATGTTCTATACTCATTATTTATATAGCATCAACTCTAAAAAATACGTCACTTTTGACGGTTTTAAGCTAGTATGATTATAAGATTAATAAAAATTATTTTTAGGTAGTCATTTTTGATTTTTATAATTTTTATTTCTTAAATTACTACCAAACCTATACACTTATTCATCCTGCAGTATTAGGGTTTTTTGTATTTGGCCGAAGGCTCTATGTAATTATAGGTATCACCGATTTAAAATAATATCGATGATTCTAAGAGAACCTGTTGAATTAAATTAAATAAAAATAATAAAATATTATACTAACTTTTAGGACACGTGAGATTAAATTAATATACTTACAAGGAATTGAAAAATGGATTTTATAAATTTGACATGAATTTTTTATGAAACTGTGTTTTATTTTCAATTTTATTGTAAATTCTGGAAAAGAAAAATAAAAGAGGTCTAATAACGTTCATACGCGTATAAAAGTATATATATTTATTTACTTCAGTACACGGCACAGAGGTATCTTTTACATAACAATATATACAAGAAATTCAAAGATTAGAACAGCAAAGAATTGACATAGTATAGATAATTGTTTAAAGTTATAACAGTAATTTAGAAAAAGGGTATTTATATAAGGTTAAACAAATTTTGTTTGTGATTGCATTATGAATTCAGGACGGCAGGGTGTAGAGCTTTAAGTAGCGAATCTTTATATTGTGCTAAACTGGAATTAAAAACATCAGAGATATGCGCATAGGTGTTACCTAGCCTATGCAGTCTGGGTACAAGAGAGTTAAAATGCAAGTTGGTTCTAATGTTGTCACAATAAAATAGTGTAGATATTCGGGTAGCTCTTTCAGGCGCAGTAAACATAAACAAACACAAAAAATAAGGGGTGTCAAAATGCCTAATAATTTTGTAGAGTAAAATCAAATCAGATAATGGCAATAATCCAGTAAAAATTTGAAATACATTCAGATATTAGAAAATATAATAGTATATAAACAACAAATAGTAAAGTTTTCTGGGATATTCTGCCGTGTATATGTGACCCCTCTGGCCAACGTTTCGGGCCAAACTTTGGGCAGAGAGGTCACATATACACAGCAGAATATCCCAGAAAACTGTACACAGAAGATTCTGAACGGTTGTGAAAACCTAAGGACATTTTTAATAAATAGTACAATACACACAATAAATCTATATATTGATAAAATATAGTCACCACCGAAACACGTAACTTTTAAACAATTTTTTATTTATTAAAAGTTTATACTTTTCCAATTTAACCCATTAAACGCCGCTGTCAGTTCTCGTTGTTCGATTTTCATGAAATTTGAGAATATGTTCTAAACATATATATACCTTTAAGAAAATTTCGTCAAAAAAATATGGAAAAATCTTTTAATTTGGAAAATTTGAGGTGTTGCATTTTCGCAACGTCAGCGAAATAGGGGGGTAAACGATAAAGGTATGAAACAAAACATGTACAGTTTTTAGGACATTTATTTCTCAAGATTTTTATACACTATTAAGAAAAAAATATATTTGCTTAGTAACTAAACATATTACTAACTTATGGAGATAAACGTAAACTGGATATATAAAAATTATGACTTAACAATAAAAACATATAAAGGTATTTACGTGATTTTAATGATTCTATTTTCCTTTGTGGTACGTTTCATGACATTTATGATGTAACGCGACATTGCACAGTTCACATATAAAATATGTTTGGGAATAACACCCTGCATCTTTTTCTGTTTCGATTTCTTTTCAAAAAATGTTGAATTCCTGGATTTGGACCTGATGATGTTGAAAATCTAAATGGTTTTCCTATGCACAATAATTTTGCTTTTGATGATTTAATAAATGTGGGTGCTATTTGTCTTTTAAAATTTAAAAGGCACATATTTTCTTCAGAATTAACCATTTGATAGTTTCCATGAATTACATACTGCCACTTCACAGAAGTTTGAAAATATGGCCCATCACCAATTTTAACCGCGAACTCTTATTCTGTAGTTGGAAACAAAGTAATCCGTTAAATCAACTCCACCCATTAAACGATTATATTGTGTAATAGCTTTAGGTTGAGTGATAGTTACATAGTTTTTTTTAATATTTGAGTAGGTAGCTTGATATATTTTTAATTGGTTCAATCCCCTACAATTTGAAGCCACTGTAACACAGCACTTTCCTTTCATCGAACAACTACAATCACAGTTTTCTTTTCAAATCTATAATCAAATTCACCCCTTTCCATTTTTTAAATTACTTTGGAGGATTTTAATGATCCAATATTCTTAGACGATTTTCTCTTATTGTGCCAGTGGCGAAAAACAAATTATTCCTCAAATATATCATAAGGGGGATAGACGTAAATAAATTATAAAATAAACAATGGGTGAGCTGCATTTTCTAAATTTTTCAGGAGACCCGTCACATTTCCTCCAATACACAAATTATAAATGTTTGAAGGCTCTACAGTTTTCCCCGTATATAGATCAAAAGCATAAATGTATCCATCGGACGAAGCTAATGTCCAAGACTTGGCTGTGATTTGGACCATTGCATTTTCCTTGGCACAGAAGTTGAACACTGAGATGTTGAAGGTTCACTCACCAACCTTTTTGAATTTACTTCCAAGGTTCCTGCTTTATCCTTGAGTATATGGTTATATATATCGTCTTCGTGTAAATCATTATCATCAAAGTCCTATTCGTCGGTAAGTTCGGAAATTTCAGGAGGTAAAATAACTACATCTGGAATGTCTTCTTCTTCATTACTATCAACATTCCAGTTCTATGCAAAAATAAAAAACAAAACTAGCAGCCTCTTGTGTAGTAAAAAAAATATTTTTTATTCATCCTATCAAAAAAAAGCAAAAAATCACGATATTAAAATTCGTTAATGGCATTCGTGCGTAAAATATTGGAATGGATTTTACCCCCACATTTCGCTGACGTTGCACTGACGCAACGGCCAAATAATTCGTATTATATTTGCACTTTATAAGTTTTTTATTTTTACAAAAACTATTCATTATTAAATTTCATATATTTTGTTTTAAGAAATGATAAAAAAATATTTAAATATTTTGCAATATCTTAAAAATATAATGTATTCAAAAACAGCTTACCTGAGTGTCGCGTCGTGTCCTTTTTTGAAGACCTCTGAATTGTAACGAAATATAGTATATTTATACCTGAACCTATTTAAGGGTATAATATGACCTTGACAATACACACCCAAGCTAATTACGGAAATTCCTTACAGAATTCTCAGAATATGACCTGTTCAAATAACCGTTGCGCTGCCGCAACGTCAGCGAAAAATGGGTTAAAGAAATTGGATAACGCGCCATTCCCTAATAGAATTGAAGGTCCGTGGTTCGAGTCCCGGTGGCATTTAAAATATTATTTCGTTAATTTAATTTTTTCTGTATGTCTTTTCTAATTGATTAATAAAAATTGCTTAATCATTCATAGAACTTAGTTCTGCATTTGCAACTTCACAATAAGAATGTGTTTCCTTTAATATATACATAACTTTTATTTTTTATATACATAACCTTTAATATATATATATAACTTTTTATTGCATGGTTCCAATTGTGATACATTTACCCAAGAGAAGTCGTTACCATATTTTATCTACATGCGCTTAGAATGGTAATTCTTGCAAACGTTATTTAATTTTCCAGCTAGTTCACCTGCGTAAATCTTATTACAGAAACCCGATACCGTGTAACAGTTAAACTGTTAACTTTGCTCCGACAAGAATTAAAGAAATTAATAAATATGCAAATATTTCTTCGAATGAGAAGGCACGCCTGCGTCTCACTCATTCGCAGTTTGGACGCCTCAGGCAGGCCTATCAGGGTTTCTCAAAGGTTTATAAGGGAGCTCATCCTATAAAATACATTTCACGGCGTACATTAAACGCTGATTACACCGTTTAATATTCAAGGCGCGTCCCACCGCTCTCTACAGACTCCTTCCACCCCTACACACACACAGGCCCACACACACAGCCTCGCACACATTTCTACGAATCGTGTATACAGGGTGTAGAAGAATAAGTCCATAATTTTTAACCGGTGAATGAATGAATACCTGTCTCAATTTTAATAAAAGTGTAAAATTGCGTACTCTTGTATACTATTTTTAATGTATTTTTTATTTTATTTGTTTATTTCTACTTAATTTAAATACAACTGTGCCTATCTCACTAGAAATATCTGTGTTGAGGCAGGCATGTTTTACAATGGTTTGTGGATACAAAACATAGTATGTAGATATATAGTAAAATAATTATTAGTATTTTATGAAGCAGTGTATATTAAAGTAACATAATAAAGTGTTTATAGTAACGTAATAAAAAATATAACAGCTCGTGCATCTTTTAATAAGATGGAAAGTCTACTCTGTCATGACGACTTAAACTTGAAGCTCAGACAGAGATTGATCAAATGCTATTTATGGTCAGTTCTACTTTACGGTGTTGAAGCATGGACGCTGAAGGTGAATACTCTAAATCGCCTAGAGGCGTTCGAAATGTGGATACATCGTAAAATGTTAAGGATATCTTGGACTGACATGACTAGTAATGTTGAAGTTTTACATAGAGCAAATACAAACAGACAGTTACTCAACATAGTAAAGCTCCGTAAAATTTCATATTTTGGTCATATAATGAGAGGCGAAAAATACTCCATCCTTCAGCTCGCCATGAAGGGGAAGATTGAGGGTCGCAGAGGGGTCGGAAGGAGGCGGCATTCCTGGCTTGGAAACATCCGAGAGTGGACCGGGATAAGAAGCGTGGAAGAGCTGTTCCGCACTGCCCTGGACAGGGAAACTTTCTCCCAGATGATCGGGGAGACCCGACAGGGCACATGAAGAAGAAGAAGAATAAAAAATATATCATACATATGAGGATATAGTGTGTGTTAGTGTGTTTGAGTAATTAATTCCTTGATTTACAGAATGTTAGTAAACTTAAAAAAATACCTTGATTTTTCTTGATCCTTATCCTTGATCCTAAAATTAAATCCTTGTTTTTTATTATATTATAAGCATAAAAATCTGTAGACGTATTGTGTACACGAATGAATATCACCCCCTTTGGAGTTCTGTGGGCCTGGTACTTACCTACTTTTTAGAGTAGCTTGTTGGTCTTGTGGTTAGGACTCTCGCCTCGTGATCCAAAGGTCGCGAATTCGAACCTCACTGCAGACCAGCAAGTTATAGTAGTCGTATTTTCGTAGCACAAGTATTTAGCTTAGTTTGAAAATATTAAGAACATTGATGTGACACGTATTCCGTGTTCGCATCTCTATTTTTTTTTTTTAAATCTGAATATGTGAAAATGTGTAAAAACAAATAATTAAATACAATTTAATTTTAACAAATGGACTTAGAAGTTGGATTCTCTATATGTTTGAGCTACCGTCGCGCCGGTGAGGCTTTATTTTTTTAATATTTCACGCGGTAGTCGAAATTTTACACTGAGATATTCTTGTGTATTATAATTTTAATAACCTTTTGAGTTCCCCAATACCGCGGACCACCGGAAAAATCTTGCAAGTTGTAATTTAAATATCTAGAGAAGAGTCCAAACTTTCCAATAGAAACCCTAGAGTCAGTGTATTATGGAAGGATTTATTTAAATAATAATTTTCATTTCTTGATTTTGACGTAACTTTTACAATCAAAATAAAGAAATTAATTGCTTAAAAATTAATGCTACTATCATTTTAGACCAAATATTTAAAATATTGTGAACTATGCCTGTTACACCCTGTTTTGTAACAGACGAAAATGTTGTTAGCAAAAAGGTATATTTACTATTTATACATAAAAGGTGAAATTTAACTGTTTCATTATCTTGGGACTGCCGGGTATTCTAGGGAAGAATTCCATCCCTTATATTTTAAAACGCGCTTTCTACAACATTAAGGCGACATCTTTTGATAATTAATGTTACCTTTTTATATTTAAAGTAGTTTTTACGTTTACTTATGCTAAATTTCTAACATCTAATTTTCTAACGTGTCCTTGTATATCTCGCAAAGCTGAGATCTGTAAATAGTGGAGTGTGAATATTTTGAGCGCGTTCAATTTTTTTAAGGACACAACACTGGATTTTATCTCCAGGGGGACGTCACAAATTAAGATATGTTATAGATGTCTCGTAGGAACGACGCTATTTTTATATGGGAAAATATTTTTTAGGTGTTTATAGGGCTAACGACCTGTCATACGACTGGCTTAAATGATCACTTTACGCAACATAAAATTCACCAATCTATCCATGGTACACTGATACATATGGTATTCATCATGGGTGGAATTGATACACTTTGTATCACTTAGGCCAGCATGATAGACCATAAGCTCTATGAACACACAAAAAAAAAATTTCAAACCTATTTTCCATATAAAAATAGCTTCATCATCCCTATTAGACGTCTATAATATATCTTGAATAGTGAAGGGGGTGATTTCAGTGTGTGTAATTTTTATCACTGCATATAAAAAATGGTCATGTCTCAAACAAGTGTGTTAGAATATAATATTTTATATGGTAACATCAAATATACAAGTAGCGCCCTCTATATCCGTTGTGTATGTAACCTGTGATTTTTGAATAAAACATTCGCTTATTGGCACATAAACTATCAAGTTGTTTAATTTCATTTTAACAGGTTCTGGGCCCAGACAGACCCAACATTTAGCTTAAAAAAGTATTTGTGAAAGTTTTAGGTAGCTTAGCGTAGACGTGCTGAAGTGAAGGATATTTTCTAACTGGTTACGAGCGAAATTAACAGAAATGGCTTCAAATTCATTCCTGACCAACGTACCGAAGTTGAAAGGGCGTGAGAACTATCACGAATGGGCGTTTGCAGCGGAGAATTTGCTGGTTTTAGAGGGCATGGCAGAGTGTATCAAGCAAGAAAGCCCGAAAACTGCAACCGCAGAAGATGCAAAAGCAAAAGCTAAGTTAATTTTAACCATAGATCCGTCACTATACGTCCACATAAGAGAAGCTTCAAGCGCAAGAGATTTGTGGCAGAAATTGAAGTCTATGTTTGATGATTCTGGATTCTCCCGCAGAATTACTCTGTTGCGTAATTTAATATCAATACGTCTTGATGATTGTGATTCGATGACTGATTATGTTACGCAAATAATTGAGACAGCCCAGAAATTATCGGGAACGGGTTTTTCCGTGAATAACGAGTGGATCGGCTGTTTATTGCTAGCAGGTTTACCTGAAAAATACTTTCCAATGATAATGGCCATAGAACATTCTGGAATCGCCATTACGGCTGACGTTGTCAAGACAAAGCTGATTGACTTGGCAGGTAACAATTTCGATTCCGGAAATGCATTTTTAAGCAGAGGGCAGCGCAATCGCCAGCAGTATTCTAAAGTTGGCGGCCATGGCAAGAATGACAACTCAAGGCAACATGGCGTCGCCGGTGAGCTGTCAGTGACCGGATCGAGTATAAACAAATCGAATAAGATGATGAACGTGAAATGTTATCGGTGCAAATCATTTGGACACTTTAAATCTCAGTGTAAACAGCAAGTAAAGAAGACAAACGCGTTCTCCGCAGTTTTCTTGAGTGGAAATTATAGTAAACAAGATTTTTACTTGGATAGTGGCGCGAGTGCCCATATGACGACGGATGTAAATATGTTACAGAATGTTTTTAATTCACCAAGCATCAAGGAGATAATAGCAGCAAATCAAAGTGCTATGCCAGTGTTGTGCTCGGGTGATGTGGACATTATAACCGTCACTCCAAATTGCAAGTTTGAGGTTACTTTAAAAGACGTTTTATGTGTACCTAACCTCACCACGAACTTGATATCAGTGAGTCAGCTTATCAAAAACGGCAATAGAGTAGAGTTCAAGGAAAAGTGCTGTAATATTTACAACAAAGAGAACAGTTTGGTGGCTGTGGCAAATCAGACAGATGGTGTTTACAAGTTGGTCATGGAACGTAAACAATGTTTGTTTACATCTCCTTCTTCAGCGGCTAGCAGTGAAGTATGGCATAGGAGATTGGGCCACTTGAATATGAATGATCTGAATGAAATGCAGGATGGAGCAGTCACAGGAATATCATGCACGGATAAGCCAGTGATCAACAAAAATACATGCACAGTTTGTTGTGAAGGGAAGCAGCCACGCTTACCATTCGGTCATGTGGGAACAAGGAGCTGTGAAAAACTGGAAGTCATCCATAGCGATGTGTGTGGACCGATGGAGTCATATTCGATTGGTGGAGCAAGGTATTTTCTTATATTTGTCGACGATTATACGCGTATGGCTTTTGTTTATTTTCTTAAAGCAAAAAGTGAAGTATTCAAGTACTTTAAGGAATTTAAGTTAATGGTAGAAAATCAATAAAGCAGAAAAATTAAAATGTTTAGGACGGATAATGGCTTAGAGTTTTGTAGCAATGAGTTTGAGAACTATTTGAAGAATGCAGGCATTGTCCATCAAAAGACCAATGCTTACACTCCGGAACAGAATGGTATGTGTGAACGCATTAATCGAACCATTGTTGAGCGAGCTCGTTGTTTATTATGTGATGCAGGATTAAACAAAAAGTTTTGGGCAGAGGCAACAAATACTGCTGTCTATCTAAGAAACAGGTCAGTTGCATCAGGATTAAATAAAAAAACTCCTTATGAGCTCTGGACGGATACAAAACCAGATTTAAGTCATGTCAGAATATTTGGTAGTCAGGTAATGGTACATATACCTAAAGAAAAGCGGCTTAAGTGGGATGCTAAGTCGAAGAAGCATATTCTAGTTGGATTTGCTGATAATATTAAAGGCTACCGTGTGTATGATCCTACTTAGAGATATATTACTACCAGTAGAGATGTAATAATCCACGAGAATATAGAAAGAAACCGCACAATGGATGAGACCGCAACAGTTTCAGTTGGGGATATTATCCATGCAGATGAGTCAGGCAGAAATTATGATAAAGAAATAAAAGATGAATCTATTTCTTGTCCTATAGATCTGAATATTTCTTCAGGTTCAGAGTATGTGAACGCCTTAACTGATTTGGATTCAACATTGCAGCAATCTCTAAATCTTGGAGAAATGGACGAAGAACCAGTACCAGAGGAACCAGTAATCAGCAAACGTGTGAGGAAGCAGCCAGAACGTTATGGCTTTACAAACCTATGTACGACGTCGAGTCCAGGAGTCACAAATGATCCCATCAGCGTCCGAGATGCTCTGGAGAGTCCGGATAGAGAAGAATGGATAGAGGCGATGAAGGATGAGCTGCAGTCGTTTGAAGAAAATGATGCATGGTTTCCGGTGGACGAATTACCTTCTAGTAAAACTCTAGTGCAGAGCAAGTGGGTGCTTAAAAAGAAAATCAATAGTGATAATAGTGTGCGGTACAGAGCTCGGTTAGTGGCAAAAGGCTTTACGCAGAAGCCTGGTATTGACTATGAAGAGACTTTTTCTCCTGTTGTAAGGCATTCTACTCTTAAATTGTTATTTGCATTGTCTGTACAGTTAAACCTTGATGTCACTCATTTAGATGTTAAAACAGCTTTTTTAAATGGCTGTCTTAAAGAAGCTATATACTTAAGATCTTTATTAAGTGAACTGACAGGCAATTTATCTACTTCGCGTTTGTATAATGATAGCCAGAGTGCGCAGAAGTTGGTGGCAAATTTTTAGTGTCATAGAAAAAGTAAACATATTGATATTAGGTATCATTTTATTAAGGATGCAGTCAGCAATAAAATCATTGATTTAGAATATTTGCCAACAACTGCTATGCCAGCTGACATACTAACTAAAGCTTTAAATCCCATGAAGCATTATAAATGTATGGAGGATATGGGGGTTAATCAAATAGATTATTAAAAAGAATCGTTTATTTCATAGAAATGGTTTGTTTATTTGATGTAGTTGGGGTGTTAGAATATAATATTTTATATGGTAACATCAAATATACAAGTAGCGCCCTCTATATCCGTTGTGTATGTAACCTGTGATTTTTGAATAAGACATTCGCTTATTGGCACATAAACTATCAAGTTGTTTAATTTCATTTTAACAAAGTGCTTGGGAGATATTTTTCTAGTTCTAAATCAATATTTAAAAATTAATTTATAAACAAAATTTAAATCTCGCTGGCCAAGAACCAGATCCGCCAGTTTTAAAACATCTCAACATAAAACAAACAAAACATTTTAAACATTAAAAGTATTTTCTTCTACATCAATTTAAATAAAAGAATTTAAAATTTATATATATACTGTATAAATATCAATCATAGTCAAATATTTTACTCCACAGTCCGACGAGATCGATTTTTGATGCCCCCAAAATTGTGTCGATTAAGAAATTTATATTTTTTTTATTAAAAAAAATAGAGATGCGAACACGGAATTCGTGTCACATCAATATTCTTACTATTTTCAAATTAAGATAAACGCTTGTGCCATGAAAATAGGACTAACTTGCTTGTCTGGGGTGAGATTCGAACCTGCGACCTTTGGATCACGAGGCGGGAGTCTTAACCACAAAACCAACAAGCTCAAATACTTTTAGAACTGTCGAACTTTTAGAACTGTAGAACTGAACAAATACTCAAATACTTTTAGAACTGTCGGATATTTATCCCGGTACCGATAAAGACAAATGTAGGTATACTTATAAAATGTATGATAAAAATAGGGGTACGTATAGAAAAAATTCTTACGTGCTATTTTTTGTCATTTTCGTAATAAATTTACTGCCGTATCTGATAAATAAAATGTGTATATTGTACATTCCATACACAAGAATATTGTATTTTAATTTTTTTTTTGCATTTAAGATTAATTTAAATTGAAATAGTATTTTAACTTAAAACTTTCACCAACCATCACGCCGCTACCCCATAGGGTGGAGAGAGGGGATCAAACGCCAAACTCTTCTGTCCTGGCTCATACTTCTAGCTTTGGCTACTTTCATGCATACTCTCCGATTGTTCAAATTTTTAACAGGGCCATTCATTCTCCAATATTTAGTTAATCTTTCGCGGATGCCCTCTATTTTATTGCCTTCAACACTCGCCTCATATATTTATTTACCATCCTCTTATCGCTTATATGTTCCATTTGTTCCATTTGTAATTTTTTATCACATCCCTTCCAGGAGCACTAGACAAAGTATATTGTTTCATTGTGACAATGTTAGTGTAAATTATCTCTATAGCTCACCTATTAGAAGGCTCCATAGGTTAGGAAACGAGTATGGCTACCTATCGGATGTTTTTTCGGAAACACTAGCCGCCTACAAGAAAGCTCTTCTGGACGAATTTGGTCGTTTATAATTAGTTATTGATGTCATGTCTTTCTCTTGTTTTTAGATTTTTGAATTTTACATTTCATTTTATTTTACTGTCATTTTTATTGCTTCTTGAGTTTCAGATTTGATTTGTTTACAATTATTTCATTTTGTATTTTTGTTGCTTCTTGAATTTCAGACAAAATTATTTTAATTTGTTGCAGTTTTGTTGATTGTTGACTTTCATATTTGATTTGATAACTATTATTTCATTTGTTGTAATTTTGTTATACTTTATATTATTCACTTAATGTTTTATTTTTCTTTATATATCACTTTATTAATTGTTTTTTGATAGAATTATATCTTATCTCCTTTTTTTATTATTACCTATTAATCTAAACATCTTTATATACATTGTTTTTTTAATGGTACGGTTTACCATGTATTAATTAAATAAATAAATAAATAAATTTGGTAACACCATCTCAGTAATACTTGCTTTATTCTTACTACTACGCTCCAGCCAGCATTATATTCACTCCTATGTAACTTCTCCATTCTTCACTTAATTGTATATCAATTTTCCACATATGCGTTTGAGTAATTGCATATCTCGATGCGACGGGTGTCTGTATGTGCGCGAAAGAGACGAAACGTGCGTGAATGCGACCGCGTCATGTTACGGGGCATGGTCATTTCAGGTTGCGGGCTTTTATAGGAAAGACGCAACACCATGCCCAATTACCTTAGCATGCGACATTGTTGTATTTTATATTGAGTTCTTAATACACCTGTAAATAAATCGATTACGGAGCATTCCCTAGCAGAAGAAGAGAGAAACAGTATGACTGTTTCTGTCTTCTGCTTGTGTGTTCCGTCTTGCATACCTAGAATTCATGCCGATTTTGCCGTGGAAACTGTAGCTACTTACTACTTTTTTAATTCCACACTACAAAGGCTTCCTAGACTAGCAAACAGATATGAGCAACTGGACGTCTTTGCCAATAGATGTATATTATTCAAACATTTATTAAAAGGTGTTTTAAAAAATTACTAGTATTTGTCGAATTGGAATTAAATAATGGATTTGTATTTGTATGTATATTTTTTATTATATGTGTATTTTTAGTATATTGTGCTATATCTTTTCACTCTACATTATTACTTTTTTGTTTTTAAATTTATATTATATTATGTTTTTTTTATGCTTCTGCATTTTAAATACTTGCTTTTTACTTTATATTATATTTATCTTTATAATTTTGCATCTGTTTTTTAAGTATTTTCTTTCCACTTTATGTCATTATTATGTTAACGTGTTATTATTTTTTTCTTTCAACTATATATTCTGTCAATGTACACTTTACTTATCTGTTATAAAAACCCTAGAGGGCGTAAATTAATAAATAAATAAATAAATGACTGGCAAGGTCGGTCAAAAACGCCACACACTTGTGAGAGATTCCAATTGATGATAATTTCATTCAAAGCACCATCAATTTAAAAACCATAAAGGGGTTGTTGAGCCTTTGCCATGGCCAGACATACAACCTGGGTAGGTTGGTCCTAAGATGGGGTGTCGGCACTCCCTTGATATAACGTGACTTAAATTTAATAATGCATACCTACTGTACTAAATTAATTCCATGTTATTGCTTTCAGTATCACAGAAAGCCAACATAATTTACCGGTCTACGCTTAGTTTAAAATTACACGAACTTACACTTTAAATAATTAAAGAGGGATTTCACAACATTGTAATTGCATGATAATTTTTTATTATTCTTATTGTTTATCACGATCATGACATTATTGTGGTTAATTGTTTTTAGTTATATCCTATTCTAATTTTAATAATTTTGTTGTCTATCTGTCTGTCTATCCCCGTAACTTAGTATAGCATCCGTAATTTCGTTCGAATTCACGGCTAAAAAATCGAGATTAAACGGCCGGAGATGGTGCATGAACCCCGGGCCAGAAAACCCGAAGGCGGCAATGTAGCGATATTGCCACCACCGCATGTGCGCGATCCGTCAAAAATACAGTACATACAGCAAAGAGGCAAACCATTTGTACCCAGAAAATTATATCATTAACTGACGGCAGGAGAAATATAAATACATAATAATATATTTATAGTTTAAGGCAGATTCCTATATCAAAATCATCTAATGTATGTTAATCCGTAATATAATCAAAATTAGAAAAAACTTTTTCAATGAATTGACAGTGATATTGGTCGACATATTTTCGGCTGATATTTCTTTGTTCTCCCATTTAGAAGGGAAATAATATTTTTTACATAACGTGAAATATTGATTTACAATTTTAACAAGCAACCTCATAGGATACTATATCATGAGAGCTAAAAAATGACTTAGAAAATCGTACACAAAGAGTAAGCTCTTTGATTGTACTATTTTATAAAGGCTTTCATGGATGGATATGTAATCCTGATAATAATAATTTTGTTATTTGTATATCCGTAATAACATCCTGTAATGTTCCTAACTTCTTTTATATATTTTTTCTTCTTTTTCTTTTTTTTATAAATAAATGAATACTTATACTTTAGCAACCGACATGTAAAAATAGTAATTTTAGACGGATTACAGCTAGTTTTGATATAATTACTACCTAATGTAAACGGGCTCATAACGCAACTTACTGAAAATGTTAATGCTCTGTCTGCAATCATTACCAGGACAGACTGAAACCTACTCGCGTTTAAGTACATCCCAAGTAAGCCCTTTATTATAACGTGAGTTCTTAGAACCTTACATCTCTTCAGGTATCACATATCGAGGGTAGAAAACCAAAAGGGTGATAGTGATTATTTAAAATTTTACAGTTGAGCAAAATAATTGTTTTTCAATCGGATTTTGTTAATATTTATTTTATTATTAAACGATTTTAATATGTATTTTGGATAAACTTATATACTTCAACATAAAATATGTAAGAAAAAGAAAATATATATATTTCCAAATCAAATTAAATCAATTTCCCTTCACTAGGTATATGTAGTAGTTCGTGAAGTGGGAAGTATTTTTTTGGTCTTTAAGAGAAAGATCTTGATCTCAGAATTCAGCTGCTTTACTCGAGCAAGTTGACGAAATTTCTGTAATTAGGTAAGTTATTAATTACACTTGATGATGAGAGGGATTGCTCTTTTCAGAACTATAGTAATAATAAATATAACTCAACATTTGTTTGCATTACAAAGATAAATATAGTGTGAATCTAAATTATAACACTTTTTCGGCGACAAATAAATTCAATTTTAATAAATATTATCATTAAATTTTGCAAGCTAAGCGTTAACGCCTAAGAATAATATTTATTAAATTTTAATTTTTCTAACATGTCATCAAAAATAAACATTGAATTCTACAAACAAAATATAAAAACCGTAAATAAAAACACACACACATATATATATATATATATATTTAATTACAAATCTTATATATTTACATATTTGATACATAAAAAAATTCAGGTACATACATTTTTTATCATTGTACCTCTCCAATAAGAGACTAACTCTTGTGTCTGGAGAGGGAGTTACACTTTTATATATATATAATTTTTATAGTACATAAATATATATAAGAAGAAAAAAGTTACATAATAGGAGATAATTAATGCATAAAGTATATTAATAAACAAATTATAACATCGATTCGAGTCGCACATAATTAATGTTTATCTCATAGATAATTTGCATATTTTTATGGTACTGTCTGTATGTGACATTAAGGGACATGTTGATAATCTATTTTGTAAAAAATATTTCAAATAAAAATGCAGTAGGAATTTATTATCCGGGGTTATATTAACCGGTCTGCGGTTTACCGGGGCAGCCAAAAATTTCGAAATCCGTAAATGACATTTTGAAAAATTATTTTTCATCCGACCACGTAATATAAATATTTCCAGAAAATAAAGCTGGTGAAATCGGGAAACCATTACCATCCGGAAATCCTGGTCGATGATGGCTTTCAAATTACTATTTGGGCACGCTCTGATACAGTGTTTACATTTGATGCAAGGCATTATCCGGGTTTATTATATTTCCTACTATTATATTTATTATATTTTATTTATTATATATCCAAATATCGATAGCCTTCCGTAGATAAACATTTGGTCAAATTTACCCAAAAAAAAAAATTATTATTTTATTTTATTTATTCATGGGAAACTAACAGTACATATAAAAATCAGATTACACATGATTATTACATAGTATAGAGACCATCTTACAAGTTTCCACAAAGTTAACATGTTATTGCTTGCCCAACGTAACTTGGCGTGGGGCGAATTTGGAACTAAAACCCGCCCCGCCCGCACCCGGCGGTAATCCCTCGCCCTGTCATTTAGTTCAATTTTGTATTTGGTCAGGAGCTGTGACATCTTGATTTCCAATATACACTCAATTATTATGTCCAAAACATCCTAAACAGTCCGGGATGGTGCAAGAACAATTGCCAATGAAGTATTAAAGTTTTGCGAAGCTGAAAAAGCGAATAATGGACCGATAATACCGTCTGACAGTTTGACAGATAGAACGGCTGTCATTACAGCATGGTTTGTTTAGTGCTGCCCTACCAAATTTCTGTATTTAATACGACACCGGTCACCGGACATTCTGTACATTATGTATTGTGTAATAAATTTACACACTGACAACTTCTGTTACGAGACAGTAACGTCCTCTCTCACACGCCAAGTTATAGTGGTACGTCTATATATATTAACATCTAGCAACAATAACTTCAGTTATACAAAAGAAAAACAAAATAGGGAAATTTTTAAGTTACGAACAAACTATGAAAGTCAAAGAATTAAAGGTAAAAGGGCAATCAGAAATGGATAGAAAAGAACAGATCTGTTTATTAAAAAGGGAAAGAGATAGGAAGAAAAAGAAGTGCAAAAGGCATAAAGCATCAAGATATCTGATAAATACATCTGCATGTACATATACGTGGTCAGGACAAAAGAAAAAAGATGAATTAAAGAAAGATACAAGATAAAAATTGCATATATGAAGTCTGGACAAAAGAAAGAAGATGGATTAAAAAAGATAATTTTTTGAATTAATCATTAAACCATTTAAGTAAATTGACATTGGGTCCTGCATTAAGTAAATTTAAAAAAGTTCTGTCTACCTGCCATAATTTTCCTACAAAGCGAGCTTTTTATTAGTATTTTTTATTTCACAAGTTTCCTCTCCGAACGGAATCATATAGGTACACGTCAAAGAGAACCAATCACAATTTACGTAGCCTCGAAAAAAGTAGATAAGTGTCCGATTTAAGCGTCGAATGCAAGTCCCCATTAAGGCCCGGGTCGCTGAAAGCCGGATAATCTCTCCCCGGGGGGCTTGTCGCGGAGAGAAGTGTCAGGAGCGGAGAAAAAACAACTCCGGAGCAAGCGACACTTTTGAGTTTCGGTTGTGAGAACCCGCCTGGGAAATGTTTTGTCGTGAAGACACGCCGTAAAATAAAAGATAAAATCTCTTTGTTGGCAGGGATCCGGGATTTTTTGCCTGCACCCGTTTCAGCGAGAGATAGTGCAAGAATTAAAGTTTTCTCTGCGAGTTTGTACGCAAATTTTACATTATTTCAGCTTCCAAGTTGATGAGATTTTTCGTAATTCAGCCAAAACTAATCTTTCCCAACTTCATCATATCGCGATCGTTATTGCCATCCGTTTACTTTAGTAACTCATACTAGTCATAGAGACATTTATGCTATTTTCAAAAATTGTTGTTTTATTTTATTTGGAATTCAAACAGCTAATTTGATATTGAGAAGTAGAACTATGATATAATAATAATATTAAGTCAATTACATGAATTCACTTAATTAACCTATGTAGAATACTATGTATTGTATACAAGAGAATAAGAAGATATATTTAAAAAATTAAATAAAGAGATCAAGGAAGGAGTTTTTTTAGAAAAAGATATAAAATTAGATGAATACATGAAGAAAGTATGGTAAATTTATTTCCAGGGGGAGAGGAAGGAAGGGAAATGGATTAGTAGAGGGAATGTGGGATAAGGAATAAGATCTGTGTGATAAAGATGAGTTATGTTTAAAGGAAGGCTGTGTGGGGTTACACAATGTGTTAAATGTGTGTTTTTTTTATAGTCTGGAGTTAATCGAACGAATATTCTATAATAATTATAATAAATAAAAAACTGTAAAAATTATAGACGTGGCTTACCAGAGCTGACCATATTCTCATTGAAGATGTACTAATAAGCATGAACCGAATAGAATTATAAAATAAAGAAAAGCCGCATTCTTCGGACGTATTCTCTGTACTGAAAAAAAAAATGCACAGGAAAGAGCAGGGATTGGTTGAGTCATTACAGAATGTGGCAAGGTAAACAAATGCCAAAGATCTTTTATTACATAACATCTTGTACATGATAATCAGCATACTTTAACTGAGGCACCGACTATAGACAGGTGATGACATATGAAGAACAAAGATAGAAGCATTTTGTAGAATCATTGGACCTCCGACTTTTCTATGATAAGAGGACGAAGACATTACGAAGATGTTTTTTATGACCTTTTTTTAATATATTGCAAACACTGAAAACGTGTCACATCATTATGCAAGGGCTTTGTGACATCTGATAATAGACCAAAGCCCAAAAGAATATATCCCAGAAAACTCTAACCAGAACCAATATACTTTATCATCTTTAGAATCCGGATTAAATGCTTGCTGTCGAGACTTTCTGAAGTTTATCACTTGGTTATATTGACAACAACACTCTGGAATACTCTGTAATCGTTTAGAACGCTCCACAGGTCTCTAGAGGCGACTGCGCGGTTGTCGTGGAGTCTTGAAGGATCTAAAAGGTGGCGTCACGGGCGGCGGAGTGAGTCAGTCGGTCGTGACGTTTGACAAACGCGATATTAGCAACGGAGCACAGCGCAGTGTGACTATCGCGTATATTCTAACGGTAATAAATAAACAAAGTTCCTACAGGCGGGCAGGAAGCTTTTCTACGTGAATGGAATTTTTTAGAAAGTGATGAGATAGAAACAGAGTTAATTAATACAAATTTAGTAACAGTGTAATGATAAGTGCGTGAATTATTTTGGAAATATTTAGTGACTATACATGTGACATATTTAATAATGACACGTATTTGTCGCAATAGGATCTGATTGAAATGCTTTGATCAATGATACACTTTATTTGGAAATAGGTTTACAAAGGTAAACTTTTGGAAATCAGAAATCTCTAAAATGTTCGCGCCCGAAAGTTATCACTTGAAAATCGCCCTTTATTACTTCCTTTCTTATAACTCGTAGCGTCTGCTTGCTTGACGAAAAAACTTTGGATCGATTTTTAACCCTTTTTCCGTGATCCAATTAACCTGAAACTTTGCAAGCAGACTCGTGGCGACGCTCAAAGAGATACATCAAATTTTCGTTAAAAAAATAATAATTATTATATTTTGGATTTTTAGATATTTTTAATGGTTTTTTCATACAACTCAGTAAGTTGTATGGGGATTCCGACGCATCTGGTAGACACGGAACCTGATTATAGTATAATTTTGGATTTTTGAAAATTTTTTATTGCTCCCTTTCGTAGCATCGCCCGACCGAAGCCCAACGCGTAAGATTAGCGCCAAACCAGTTTCCACTAGTAAGTGAGAAAGGGAGCATAATAAAAACTTGTTTTTTATAGGTTAGTTTTTATTATATGTCACTTCGCTTACACACAGCCCCAAATTTTCTAACTGCTCATATTCTGGCAGCGCTATATTAATAGGTATACTACTTCCCCTTAGCCGACTCTAGCGGTAAAATATTTCTGACCGATTTGACGATTCTTTTTAACGAAAATTTATTTCTTACGGTTTTCAGATTTCTGTTAGAAAACCGGTAGAAGTAGAAGAAGTAAATTTTCACTGCATTGAATTGAAATTGAAATACTGTTACACCTCGGCAATACAATTATTCCATGATATTGACCACAATCTCCGGCTTCATCTCCAGCTATGTGGGATTGGCCTTCCGATGGGGTTCCTAATGGAAGAGCTATTAACCCCGCTGAATTGAATCACTCCAAGGGCGGAGCTTTCCCATGACAGTGGAAGACATGGGAAATCTCACAACATGGTTCTTATCATCTAGCAATCGAACAATTGTTTAACTTTATTGTTTCATATGTAAGCTTTTAGAACTTGTTGAACTTCAGAAAATAAAATATGTGGAACTTAAAAAAACAAGTTTTCATCTCCATATGGGCGATTCTTTATTAGAATTAGCTAAAACAATTAGTTTTCTTTCATTTAACCTAATTATCTTATATATGAGGTGTATATAAACAAAACCACCAATTAACGACGAAATTGAGATCTTTTTTTTTTTGTTACGTTTTTTAGCCGGAGCAGAAATTTAAAAATTGATACGCTTTTGATAAAATACTTCATGTACACAAAAATGATATAACAACAGTTATAGTTAAATTAGTATAAACCACTACCAGATTTTAGGTCTACCGGTTTCGAGACGTACCCGTCTCTACGTCAGGACCAATACTACACTACTACGTTCACAATATTATATAGGACAAACATAGTACTGTTAACCCTTCACCAATATTTATAATATTTATCACATGCGTGTTAATCTTCTCAAAAACTAGCATGCACTTACTTGCCTACAGAACGATCAGGAATCTACGAGGGAGAGATAGTGAAACCGGTAGACCTAAAAATCTGCTAGTGATTTATACGAATTTTACTAACACTCTGCTATAATGTCTAACCACAAAGTTAATGCTTTAAATATTTAAAATATTAATAATTAAAATGATATTACTTCTAAATCAGTTATCAGCTATAAAATTGCCAATATTTGCCAGGCAATCACATTCAAACGCATCGCCCTTCATTTGTATCAAACGCGTATCAGAAAATTGACATATCAGGAAATTGATACATTTGAATCCCCGTCAATGTGTCAATGATGTTAATATCCTTTGAAATATATAAATTGTGTTGATATGTGATCTTTTTTTTTGGGGAATATTTTTCAATTTATATTAGAATTGCATTTATGTAAATATTACGTTTTAGATAATTTTATTTAATAATAACCCACCTGTGTGATTTAAAATCTCGGTTTTGAAAATGTAACTATATTTCTTAACGTTCAAGATTGTGAGCGATGTTAGAGGTACTTTGATGTATTTTTCAAATAAACAAAAAAAAAATACTGCGGAAATATGGCGTACGATAAAAAAACATATGAAAAAAATTTATATGCATGTTGGCATACATAAGATAATGAAAAAATCAAAAGCATTTGACAATTATGTCTTTGTCTTTGACGAATAATTTTATGCCAGTAAAAACAAAAATAAGTCTTAATCGGTCAGCCAAATCGGAGGCACTCTGCAGGCTGGTAGTACCAAGGAGACCTGGAGCCACCAAGTTTGCGGAACGTGCTTTCAGCTTTGCGGGCCCAGCTATGTGGAATGAGCTGCCTCCAGTGTTGCGATCTATGGAGAACCAGGAACACTTCAAGAAGAGCCTAAAAACATTTGGCGCTATATAAATTAACATAAACATAAAAATTAATGTTTTCGGGTAAGGTACACATTTGATAAATTGATTTGTGATATAGTTGACGATATTATAGGTCGAATTGCTAGCAGTAGTAGCCGACTTAACGTAACTCACAGAGGATCAAGTATGGGGACCCAGTAGAGGAATCTGTAGCTACTTCAGTAATGATGAGAGGACAGCAACCCACCGAGGACCTGGTCTGGGGACCCAGCAGCAGAATCCGGGGCTGGTCGCAATACCGCAAGGCGCCATTCCAGGCGCTTGCCCAGCTTGTCACCGAGTATTACTCGTTATTTGTAACCACGCCCCTGAGAAAGTTTACCCAATAGCTCGAGTGGATAGAACGCCATCCGTTCGACTCCATTATATCTGGCTAAGCCAAGCTTGCTTAGCAGTTTTCACATATTTGAAATAAACCTAATCTGACTTCCAATGTATTTTTGAAAATGAAAATGAGGTCCCTCAAAAACAATATTTTTGTATATCGGGTGGCCTACTTAACCCGCGAGAACTCGCGCTATGAGCATTTTTCTCACGGTAAATTTAAAATTGGCGCCATTTTGTCAAAAACAATTTCTCGAGTCTAGTACATTCAGTACCTGAGTTTTATACGTTCCCCCTCACGTGAAATATATTTGTCTGTATGTATGTGTGTATACCTGACACCAACTGAAACTGTATATCGTTTAACACAACAATTAAACATTGAAAGCATAACAAAAAACCAAACACTTAAAATCATTCACAAACTAGCAAATGGCGAAATACAAGACGAAGACATAAAATTACACAAAATACACGAAAAACACCAACACATCACTAGAATGGCTCAAAACTATAACGTAACACACGCCAAAACAACAACAGGACAACAACGACTAATTTGCAACGGATTAAAACTATACAACGACCTACCACAACAGACTAAACAACCGACTACTGACAAATTCAAAACAGATGTGACAAAAATGCTAAAACTCTGTCAATTATAAAAAATGATTTTGTATGTATTTGTATAAAATATATTATTATTATATTTCTATTTTGAATCATGTAAAAATGCTATCCATAAACCTATTCAGGTTTCTATTATATTTAAATAAAATAAAAAGTACATAAAGTGGCCGATTTAAGTATATAAGTTCACAGAACTGAAGTGCAATGGTTTAAATTTTTTTTATGTGTATAGTAAATTAATAATAAAAAAAACATATCTAACGTAATCAGTTTACTTAGAGTATTCTTGATATTTTGAACCTTTTTTTTCTACATTGAGCTTTACAGCCACTTACAAATAACTCTAGTATTGTGTTGAAAATTGATTTAGGTATTATGTAAATTAACTGATAAGTACAATGATTTATACACAACGTTTTATTCCACTAATTTGAGTTATATAAGCCTACGCGCTTTCGATGGACACAACCATCATCTTCAGAGGTAATTGTATATCAATATGGCCGACAAATAGAAAGTAAAGGGATGACGGAGAGGGGGGGGGGGGTGGGCGGGGCGAGGGTAGTTATTTATTGACATATAAAACAGTAATTAATTTTTACCTACAGTAATACTTATTTTAACAATGGGGATGACGCAGGTATTTGAATGTTTATTAGGCTGTTTTTATTTTTGATTGCTTTATTTATTTCTACTATTTCTAGAGCGTCCAGTTTACGACCCTTCGCCTCTAGATGTAGGACCCTAACATTATTTTGGTCAAACAAGTGGTCATGTTCAATACAGTGGTCCGCCATCTCAGATTATCCGGATAGTCCTCTTAGATGTTATTTTATAACTTTTTAGATAGTTGTTCTTTTATATATGTTCTTTTTTAACTAACTAACTAATCTTAATCTCAAACACATTTTCCGATATACATAGCATCACAATCATTGCATGTTATGTCATAGATTAGTTCTAATATTGCCTCTGAAGATGATGGTTATGTCCATCGAAAGCGCTTATGCTTATATAACTCAAATTGGTGGAATAAAACGTTGTGTATAAATCATTGAGTAAATCATGAAATTTCACTTTGTAAACGAAACAACGCTTAATTTATTAAGCTGATAAGTATTAAAAAAAAGACTTTTCTGTATTTGGATGCTTCAGGCTGTATGTATATACATGTGTGTAAACACGCGTGGTGATATAATTACCAGCGTTGACAAAAATTATTATCGAAGATTTTTTTCGCTTAGAATAGAAACGTACTTCTGTATTTGTATAATTAATTTGTTCCTATTCAATTAACCCTTCAAACACATCTGCTCCTGAGGACAGGAACATTCGGCACCCGGAATTAGCGGGTGTCTTTACGTCCCCGGTGCCGAATGGGGAAGATGTTATTTTCTCAGCGAAAATATTATTTTCTCAGCGTGGAACGGCGGAAATATTATTTTCTTAACGCTTAATAAAGGACAAATTGTTTTGTTAGAGCGTAGGAGACGTAGGTATTGTGTGTACCTTCGAAGGAGGCCTATTCGGAGATCAGGAGTTACCAAGAAGAAATATTGCAGCCGTTTTATCGAAGGACTCGTAAAATATTTATTTAACTAAGAATCACAAAAAAAAAGTAACCCATAAAAACCAAGTTTTTACTACACTCCCTTTCTTTGTTAAATATAACAATAATTAGAGACGAATTGAAACATATAACATAACCCTAAACTTACAGAAATTTAATATATTTCTAAAATGTCAGATGTTTTAAGATGTCAAGATTTTGATAGATTCAATTATCGTCAATATCCTACCTTATGAATTTCCAGCGTCAAATGATTTAGTCAGAAGCAGATTTGAGTAATGTAGAATTCTTCAAAACTAAGCAGAAATCTAAAAGAAATTAATTATTTTTTGATTTTTTTCCAAAAAACCCAATTTTGCTGTCATCTGTGAACCAATTGTTTTGTAAATTTTCGAAATTCGTAGTGATGTACCTATTATACCGACGGAGTAATTCAAATTTAGAAAATATTCCGCGACGTTATCGGACCGCCGCGCCGTTGCTAATCAATTTTTTCTTATGATTCTAATTTGAAAAAAACAATAAAAATCCGAAATAATACTATAATTATTAATTTTTTTTAACGAAAATTTAATAGATCTTCTTGATCGTCGCCACGAGTCTGCTTGCCAAGTTTCAGCTCGATTGGATCACGGAAAAAGGGTCAAAAATCGATCCAAAGTTTTGACGGCAAGCAAGCAGACGCCACGAGTTAATAATATAAAGGGAGTAATAATAGTCAAGGGTAAAAAAACCAACCCATAAAAACCAAGCTTTTATGATACTCCCTTTGTCATTTACTAGTAACCAAGAAATATGTATACAAACACCTACTAGACACAAAATAAATATTGTAATCATGAAGCTGTTTTAAAATGCATATTTATACCTTGTACCTGTAAAACTTCTCTATACACGAGTCTTCTAATTCTCATCGTAGAGAAAGTTAAATAAATTGTTCCCGTATTTGAAATGTTAAATGATATATATTATTGTAAAAAGAACAAAACGCTTCCTTTTCTAAATAATTCATAACCTTATTGATTCTCTTGAAATCACCAGCTTACTATCTTTCCACGTCCCATTCCGACCTTCCAGACAGAAGTACCTCTTTTCCCTTCCAACTTATCATACCAATAATAGTAAATACTCTCCCATCCCACGCATATACTCAGATTATAATTACCTTTTGAATTCAATAGATATTAACAGAATGTTAATAAACTTATTAAAAACCACTACCAGATTTACGGTCCACCGGTTTCGAGACGTACCCGTCTCTTCGCCAGGACCAACACTACACTACTATATTCACAACACTATACACCACAACCATAGTATTGTTAAACTATCACCACTATTGATCACATGCGTGTCAGAGACAAGCATGCACTGATTATAGCCTACTGAACAATTCAGGAATCTAATGTGAGAGAGAGAGAGAGGGGGCGGGGTCTAAGGTAGGTGTTACCACATCAATAGATATTTTCAATACTACATATGAAGAGTATCGTCATATGGTGAGGCAGATATTATAAACAGCCCCCCATAACATAACAAACATATCCCTCTCCCTAACCATGTATATTATATACATAACTAACTCTTTTATGTTTATGTTAAAGGTAAATTAGGAGCAATCGTTTAAATGAAACTGTAAAATTGTTGTATCTGTCATTCATATCAAATTGACTTATTTATAATTATTATTGCTTATCTGTGTCATCCTTTGATTGCGGGAGACATTTTTATTGTATTTTGTCTTACAAAGCAATTATGTCTCCCTGTTGGATGATGAAATAAAAATATATAAAAAAATATCCAATTATAAAAAAAAGTACCATACGTAGATGATATTTTCAAGCAATTTTCCATATTAAAAATATGCAAGGAAAAAAAACCTTACAGAAAACCATAAATGTTTCAAACTTATGAGAAATGGAAACCAATTTATCATGCCTAAAAGTAAAACAAACCAATTGAAGCATCACTATATTTATAAAGCCATTAATTACTATAATAACTTACTTTTCGCGATACGATGCATCAGTAATCCTTCAGAGCAAATCAAAAAAATTAAAATTTTCCTAAAATCAAACTTAAATTCATAAATCATTTAAACCTATGGCTTTTTTCAAAATAACTCCAATACTTTCATTATCAACTTATCTTTTTTACCGTATAAATAAATAACTTGTATATACTACCTATATATTATAATAAGAACTGTGGCCCCCTCATCAGACTCAAGAGCTTCTCTTCACTGATAAGGTCCTACATGACTACAAAGTATTTAATAAAAAAAGTTAATCCCATATGTAAATATATAAGAACTGTTTTTGTACTATATATTAAATAAATAAAAAATAAAAATTCGAAAATATTATAATAAGAAAAAAATCTTTTCTATTCATGAATTTCCAGATTCAAAATCCTACAACTATTATGTCCTATGATTTTTCACGGATGTAAGACTAGTACACGGTATAAAAATTCAACTACTAATTGTGATTTTTCGTGATTCATGGGTATTTAGGATTTGACTACCCCTGCCCAGTTAATATAATTTCCTAGCTAGCAGTGCCTAACGCGTTCCGCGAGTATACCCAGTTGTGTTTATCAAACACACTTAGGTGCTCCTGTGTGTGAGATTATACACATAAGGGCACGTGCACACATACGTTCGCACATTCTTTGATGAAGAAAAGCATTCAGAAACCTTCAGTAAATTTAATATAAGTACATTTGGATATTAACATTCTGTTTAATTTAATTTAGAAACTCAGTTACGGAACTATCTCATCCGTGCGCTAGAAATGACTTGCTTTTAAAATTCTGCCAGGGACGTTCAAAGAGTTGTTGTTACGTTCCTAATATAATTTCAAGGCATTTTACTACGCTTATATTAGCTTCACCTGTTTGTTTATTTAATGATTGATCAATAAATCCATCATAATTCATTAATCAAAGTCTTATATGGGAAATAGTAACTGAGCTCGCCAAAAATGGCGCTATAGTTTATTACCAAAGTAGTTTTGTACTCTGGAAAAAAAAATCTTAAAAAACTACGCTTATACATATTTGAATGTTTGTCTTACTCTTCAAATAAAAACGTGGGTTCTTTCCCTCTGGTGCGAATGCAGACATGCGGTGAGAAGAAAGGGATGAAGGAAGGAATTATAGAATTATATCGCTTCCAGGTTCTTGATGGACTGTATTTGTTCAAAACACTAATAGTAAATACTATTTACCTCTAGCGTTCCGAAACCTTTTATAAGCGGTGAAAAAATTACACAGCCGGTCCTGTCACTTTTTTTGTCCAACTATCGAAAAGGGAGACAACTACTTTGCCGACAGTCTCCTAGTGAGCGGGAAAGGGGAGCGGACAAAGATGAGATCACACAGAGGAACATAGTATTATATTTGGTATCCAACACCCTCCATCCACAACAGGATTCTGCAATCTACATCAATATCGTAAGCACCCATTTTTTTATTTGGAGAGTGAGGCAAAAAAATTATAGCCAAAAATTTTATTTTGAATTTTAGTACCTATATTAAAATATAAGTGTGTTTTTTTTTTAAATTCATTCATTGTGATTTTCTTATATTACAAAGATTATTTCATTCTTTGATTTGAGATTTTATCGACGTGTATTTTCATATTGTCAGTAAACCGTAGAAACGTAAAGAATTGTACATAATCGAGGATTTCTCATGTTTTAAATTAAATTAGGAATTACTAGAAAGATTTAGAGGACAGTCGATCATACCCGAATGTTCGTGAAATGAAATTCTCTGTAATATAAAAGGTGGTATAACCGCCACACGGGACAGTTTATTTTGACGGTTTTGCAATTCCATAGAAATAGACACTAGTGGATTCATTTCGTTTCTGGACCTTAATGCAAAGGTAATTTTCTATTTTTTTCTATATTTCAGATAACTACCATCAAACTATCAAATCAATTTCACGTACGTTTCATTTTGGGAGTAATTTTATAGTGAAATTTTATAGAAAGTTTATAGTGAAATTGGTAACACGCGGACAGCGTGTTACCAATTTCACTATCCCAGCTACTTAATAAGTCGTCAATATTTGATAGTTACATGGTCCTCTTTAAATTATTAAATCACTTATTTATATTAATACATTTTTATTCGGGAAGTAATAGACTTGTTGAGATTTATTATTTGATATTTGTGATTTGTGTATTTCTCTTAATTTCATTTATTTATTTCGTATTAAATATTACGGGATTCATTTCCTTAAATAAATGAAAAATATAAATAATATAATATATATTATCATAGTCTATAATAGCAATCTACTATATATATAGATATATATACGGCATAGTAATTTATAAACGCGACATATAATACACTTACAGATTACATATGTCGGTAATGTCAGTTGAGCAATTGTTATAACCACCATCTTTTAATTAATTAATATTGATAATAATTTGACACATACAGTCTTTAACGAGAATTTTTATTACAAAAAGCAGCCGATAATGACTTTTTTACACTTGTAACTTTTCACTAAGGTTTTTATTACACATTAAATCTTTTATCGTTAGTTTTTTGTACAAAAGTACGCAGCATTTTGACGGGAGTTTTTTTCACATACCTATACAGACATTAACTAGAACTGTTTGATAGAAGCCTACATTTTTTAATGCACATTCGGCCTTTTGTCACGAATTTTTAAAATGTGCAGTGTTTTAGTAGAAATTTTAGTACAGATATGTTCTTTCATCGTGCACTTTATTTAAATGCAAAATTTATCCAAAAATGTAAATCGACCATTGACATTAAGGGCTGAAATGAAACACTTTTGTGAAAATTAAATTTTAGGTTTCTTGCCTATTAAATAGCTGTTTTCAATTAAAAGGAAGTATTGGCAATTATTGCCATTTTAATAGAAGTTGCCTTTACTATAAAAATCCTGGAGAAGCGAAAATAACGCGGATTTTCCTTTTCTTCATGATCGCGTACATTGCAATATCAAGGAAAGAAAAACGCCGGGAAAACAAAATAAAAAATAATTTAGAATAAAAGTAACCCATAAAAACCAAATTTTTTGTTTTTTCTTTGTAAAATATAACAACAATTAAAGACGAATTAAAACATATAACATAACACTAAACTTACAATAATTTAATATATTTCTAAAATGTCAGATGTTTTGAGCTTTGATAAGACACTTCATGCTTTGAAGATTAAATTCTAAAAACATTTGTCAGTCAATTTAGATTTTCGACATTCGTAGTGAAGTACCTATTATGTATACCGACGGAGTAATTAAAATTTAGAAAATATTCCACGACATTATCGGGCCGCCGTTGCTAATCAAACTTTTCTAATGATTCCAATTTGAAAAAAACAATACAATTTCTGAAAATCCGAAATTATACTATAATTATTTATTTTTTTTAACGAAATTTTGATAGATCTTCTTGATCGCTGGCACGAGTCTACTTGCCAAGTTTCAGCTCGATTGAATCACGGAAAAAGGGCCAAAAATCGATCCAAAGTTTTTGTTGACGGCAAGCAAGCAGACGCCACGAGTTAATATAATGGGAGTCAAAAGAATGTCATTGATTTTAAATGTCATTAATATAAATTTGGAATTCGAAGGCGAATGCAAGATATTGACCTTTAAACTAGCCAGTATTATAAAATGGCAATTTCATAGGACCTAACAAAAATAACTTTGACCAAATAAACCAACAATGAGGGCAGACCCACCGCATATCCAGAGCCGTTTTAAATCAAAAGCTTCTTTATCGGTTCTTCTCACTCTCCGCCTGGTTGGCATTTTTTTAATGCTGAAAGCAACCGAACTGTTAATCCCGTGTAATATTCCTTTTTAAAAAATACTAATGGCGTTTTATTTTTTCGGTGTCGAAATATACATTTGTGCTAGCCGCAAATCCATGAAAAACGAACCTTGTGTGCAACCTGAGCCGCGCGCTTATTGACGTCACACTCGGACGTCCCGGCCTCATTAGCGGCTAGTCATCATCAGTGCTGTTGTTGTAATTTCAACCTAATTCCATCATTCGGAATTAGGATACTTGATTATATATTATGTCCCGAAAATATCCTCGTACCCGGAATACAGTGGTTGGGAATACAGGAATAAGTAGGCCATTATGAGGAAGAAAGGATCGCGTAAGTGGTTTGGACGTGTGAGACGGGAGATGCAATAGAGAAGCTTTTCTGAATTTTGCGGAACATTTCCTCCGCACGCCCGATGTCATCATCTCTGTATACAATTGTATCATTTAAACAAGGCGAATGAAAGGATGAGATTCTAGTATCCGACGGGATACGCGATTTTAACTATATAATTTTTAATGTAATTATTTTCTTTTTAGTACAATAAATAATATTACTACAAAGCTCTTTTGCTATTATTGAAAAAGAAAAAATAATTGATAATAATTTATTCCACCTACAGAGTTCACATATTTTTGACTTTTTAACTGAGGCGTTGAGTATAAAAACCCACCCAATCACTATTTTTTATTTTTATTTGAAATTCAATACAGTATCTGAACTCAGCTTGAGTTTCAATAACATATATCCAAATTCCCTAGAGTAAAAATATGAATATCTTCATAGTTTAATAAGAATTTCACAAACATTTAATAATACTTTACACTGATAACTTCACTAAGCCATCCATAATGCAGTGGATATTTTTATTTCCCCCAACTTCAAAATCAAGCTAAATCTAAATGCTTAAATTTTAAAAGCAACCTAAATTCATTGCCTGGTTTCAAAATATACTTAGGTCCATTTGTACTCCCTTTGTTTAAACTTGTAGCGTCTGCCTGTCTGTTTGTCTGCCGAAAAAACTTTGGATCGATTTTTAACCGTTTTTCCGTGATCTAATTGAGCTAAAACTTTGCAGGCAGACTCGTGGCGACGATAAAAATGATCTTACAAATTTTCGTTTAAAAAATTTAATTTTTGTATAATTTTGGATTTTTCGGAGTTTAAACGATTTTTTCAAATTGGAAACCACACAAATGAGAAAAGAGCCCGACGCGTGGAGAAGGCGTGAAACCCGTTTCAACAAGTCTGACTTGAGCCATGGGTCCGATCAGACCAATTATTACGTTTTTAATATTCTATAAGTTTTAAGGATGTTAATATAGGTACATGGAATAGATTTTCCATATGAACTTAAAGCAAGAGGAATATGTTGATAGAATATCAAATAGGAAACAATACAAATGAGAAAGGGAGTATAATAAAAACTTTGTTTTTATGGGTTAGTTTGTTAATGTTTAAAGAACTCACGAAATATACAAATTTATTTTACGTTACGACCTTACAATATTTTATTTTTAATTTCCAATATCATTTCTTTTTATGTCATCTTATTCAAGTTATAAACAAGACGTAAAAGAGTTTTCTTTGATTTGTCGAAAAAAATCTTTTTGGCGTTAGGTAGGTTGTGATATTCAACTGCTCAACTATTCGATGTCATTTTGTACATTCATGTCTTCTTCCTTTTTTTCTTTTCTTTTAGTAGATCTGTTGACCTGTGATACAGAAAACTACGCCTCCTGGGATTACAAGGTCCAGCTACCTCTCCATCTTTCAGTGATCTTCCCGGTGGGCGTCGTCCAGAGGGGATTTTATTCGCTGCTGTATGCAGGAGTCTGTCACTCTTCATTCTGGCTACGTGATCTCTCCAGAATCTACTTCTGGATCTATGGACCTACTCCATCGTGCTATGTCCAGGTTTTCCTGGTGCTTTTGGACACGATCATGTAGAGTTTTTTCAGTAATGAATCTTAGCACTTTCATGTTAGATTTTCTGAAGAGTCCTTTGGTGCAGACAGTGTGAGCTCGCGTTTCTACAGCATGGTCGCATTCATGTCTTGTATATTTTAAATTTACTTTCAATATAGATATTTTTGTTCCTCACATTTGAAGACCCCATGGCAAGAAGTTGTTAACTAACATTCAAGTCATTTTGAGATAATTGGACATTTGCATTTCGCCTTTGAAAAATATGTTGTATTGCTAATTCAATATTAATTTTTATTGATTTATGTCATTGAAATATCAAAAAAGTATTTACAAAGTAAAAAAAACGCATTTATGCACAAAAAAAATATATACTTATTTTCCCTAAAAAAATGAAGTCAACAACCATTTTTTCGCTTCTGGAACTCATTTTTAATAGAATAACACCTTTTTTAAAATTGCTAAAACACGAACATCAAACAACCCTTCAAATGCTATCCGTTTTTACCATCCATTATCCAAAATGACAAAATACCTGGCATGTTAATTAATAATACAAAACATTGTATGTACCATTTAAAATTATTGAAAAATAATATATAAGTACATATTATATTAGTCTTCAAATAAAAACAAATATATGACAATACTGCCAGAGCAAAATTTATAATAACCATAAATATTCCAATCAAATTAAAAGGCGTATTAATTTCAGAACGATGGCATGAACATGTTATTATTGAAGATAACATGTTCTTGCCATTAATAACTGATTTGATTTTTATGAAAAAGCGTAGTTAACATGTTCATCCCTATGATTTGAACATGTTCTAATTATTTTTACTTTCTTTCTTTTAACTCGTGGCGTCTGCATATCTAACGAAAAAACTTTGGATCGATTTTCAACCATTTTCCCGTGATCCAATCGAGCTGAAACTTTGCAAGTAGACTCGTGGCGACGATCGTCAAATTTCAAAAGATCTAACAAATTTTCGTTAAAAAATAATATTAATTATAGTATAATTTTGGATTTTTCGAATTATTAATGGTTTTTTCATACAAATCAGTATGTTGTATGGAGATTCCGACGCATATGGTAGACACAAAACCCGAAAATGAGAAAGGGAGTATTGTAAAAACCTTGTTTTTATGGGTTACTTTTTTAAGTTGTGAACTTATTTCTAATGGAAAGAGCGTACCATATTGAGTTTAGACGGCTTATTAACTCATTTTTGACACAAATGTTAGTTAACAACTTCTTGCCATGGGGCCTTCATTTATGTGAAATCAATATTGCAACCGGTCCAGCAGGCTTTTGGCCTGCCTACATTTCGCCTTCCGGCCCGAGGACCAAAGTCAACTTTCCAGTGCATCTGTTATCCTCTCGCCTTGTCGATTGTCGCACCAACTGCGATTTCAGATTTGCTACCGGAATTAAGTTAAGCTATAAATCCTATTTCATATACCTCAACTGTGTCGAATTTCACATTTAATATATTTATAACGTGGTTTCCCAAATATTTTAGTTTTTATAAATAATAGCTGTTTTGCGTTGCTCTGAAAAGAGAAACAATATTTAAAGCTATTATTTTATATTAATCAATTAACGTTCACAGACATTTTATCAATTATTAAATAGGCTAAATCCAAGACATCCATTTGCATATACAACGAAAATGAGAATTTCAATATATTATTGAATGTGTTAATAACAAATTGAAAGATAATTTACGTTTAAATAGATATAACACTTTAAAGTTTCGAAAAATGCACTGCATATTTTGACGTTTCATAGGCAATACATGAGGTTAGGTTAGGTTATTAGGTTTGGTTTGTTTAATTTAGATTACGATTATTTTAGTTAGATTAAATTAACAGGACATTAAATTATAAAGTGAAATACTTATTTTCATCGTATTAACAACGGGACCATATTCTTGGATTATTCCGTTAAATATTTTTCACCAGTATATTATCATTAAAACATAATTTTTCACAAAAGGTCGATTGTCAGTTGTTTGTTTGTCAAAAGCATTTTCACACAAATTCAAATGTTCTATTGTACCAATTAAAAACAAATGAAGATCAGTAGATACCTACTGATTTTCATTTACATATTTATTGAAGGATTTTAACCATTTAAAGTTTTATACTATCAAACCATATGGCATAATAATCTAAGATATCCACATGTAGATTTTATTTGTGCATGAAAATATGTTTTTTATCTCTAGATCAAATACGAAGGTCTTTTGGTCAAGACCGAAAAGATGCAGTGAATTTTTCCATTCTTGTTGAGTTGTCACGAAACCTTCTGCAGTAGGCATCATTTCTATTAAAATTAAACTAAAATTCATCTATTCTGTGGACGAAAGTAAGAAAATCAAAAAATGCAGGTTTTCTGGAGAGCCAAAAAAAAATTTGGAATTAACGAAATGTGTATCTCTTAAAGCTTTGGCAAATGTTGGATCATGTGTGTGTCGCAAAATGTATGCTGTGAGTGAATTTGAAGCGAGGATGATTCGAAAAGTGCGTTTCTGTCAATAAAAACATTATACACAAGCTGCATGTACAATGTGGACTCTATAAGTACCTAGGTATTTATTTGTACTTTTCATGAAAGAAAATACTTAAAATAAAAATCCATCGGTTAATATGTGTACATATATATGAATATAATAAATGTAATGAAAATGCTATATTACAGTTTTGTGTATATTGTGACGAAATGGTAAGCAGAAGGAATTGCGCACTGTCCAAATCCCTTGTAATATGTCACTTTAGAACGACACATGGAATGATCTGGAATGCCTACAACATTTAAGAATTATCTACAATATTGGGGAGACGCCTTAAACAGCCTAAAAGCGACGAGAACTTTCTTCTAAACACTAGAAAGGGTAATAATCTCTTCGAAAGTTCGAAAGACCAGCTTATCGCGTATATAAAGCAGAACCGCGCTGCGGAATCGAGTTTGTTTTGACATTTCTATTGGCGTGAAATATGCCGCAGACGATGGCCGGTGTGGCGAGTCATAGTTCAAGTTCGGAGCGACAGATATTAAGCGAAATTATCAAGTGAAGTACCTTAGTGGCTCAATATATAAATGCGACTACTATGTGTGAGAATTGGGTAGAATGTTCTAGCAAGTGATAAATAACGTGTTCCCAGCGATAATAACGTGATCATAGATGAGTGATAAATTGCAAAATGATGTAATTAAGAATATTGTATTAATTTAATTCGTGTTAAGTGATTTTCTCAATTTAATAAAATAATAAATCACTAATTAATAAATCGCTAATTAGTTTTCAGTGTTTTCATTTTTCTTCCGCGGCTACCACCCGTGACAATATTTTAGAACAAAGCTATGCATATCCTTAAGCGTCACCATAAGCAATGAATTTATGAAGCTTACGAAGTACACATTTCCTTCATGTATATCGATTTAAATGCTTTCATTTGTTAAGGGCTCCCGTTGGTTGATTTATTTTATAGGCGTGCTTTTATGCCGCCTCGGCGGGTTTGCATTTTGTTCCCGACTCACAGCACTGACACAATAGTTAATTCTAGTTAGAGCAAACGTGAAATTATGACATCTCATAAATAATAATCATCGTAATATTCTCAAATTAGGTCGGTCCTGACAGTCCCTTACCTACCCTTATTAAAATATATTTGACAGCTTATAATATCGCGCAGTCAACAAAATCCTACCTCGCGTGCTGTGTGCTCCCGGAAACAATGGCGGGACCCTTTTCACCCGGATATCCGATGCGAGTCTAGTTAGTTATTTTGACAAGGGTAATCATTGCCAGATGTCGCTAACAACCAACACGTTAGTGTAACTGCAGCCGGGAGTTAACTGCGAAATTCTCAGTTAACTTGCACGGTTTACTATCGGCATGATGTGATTGTGCTCTGTAGTCTGAATATTATTAGCGACCTGTTGAAAATTTTAATATTAGTTAAACTTAAAAAATATATATATTAAAAAAGAGACTAAATTGAGTGAGACACCACGTAACAGACCACGTGTTCTTTGTTACATACATCGGTATTACAGTCAAATTTATAATTTCTTTAATTACTGCCATATTACAATACAAACACACTAACACACACTATATCCTCATATATGTGATATATTTTTTATTATGTTACTTTAGTATACAATACTTCGTAAAATACAAATAACTATTTTACTATATATCTACTATGTTTTGTATCTACACACTATTATAAACTATGCCTGTCTCAACACAGATATTTCTAGTGAGACAGGCATAGACCAACCAAAATTTTATATTTAAATTAAATAGAAATAAACAAATAAAATAAAATAAAATAGAACATTCTGTATAATACTACTATTTATTGAATTATCGAAATGTTTCGGGGCCAATTATCTTTTTATCAGGACATGTATATGTATAGTTTTAAACACTAGTGGCCTAAAATTATATTTCTAATAAAGTCAATATCATGACCATTATTATCACGTTTTTTATGTGTTGAATTTCAATTAAAATTTAGAAACTATAACATATTATTTATTAATTAAGTATTATAATCATTATATTTAATTAAATGTTAAAGTTATTTATGAATTATGGAGCATTCATCAATCTTCTAAACATAGGTACTAGTGAAGTGAAGAAAGTATTGAAACATGTTCGATAGAAAGCGGTTTCATACAAATTATTATAATTAAATATATAATTAGTTTTTATTACACTTACGATTATTTATTTAAACCAATCATTTTATTTTTCGAAGTGATAAAACAACCTCAATAAAAAATATTCAAAATAATTTTTTTTCATATCTTAATTAAAAAAAACGACGAATGAGAATAGGAAATTATCCTTAAACATAGAAAATGATCTTACATATTCTTAGAAGGAGGAATAGCATATACAGCCAGTTAAATAAACCGCTGGTAACATTAAAAAAACCCCTCTCTAGTGTGGACAGAAATCTTTAAATCTTCATTATGCGAAAAAACACCACCCCATCCCCTAAACCTTACCTTAAATTATTATTTAATATTTAAGGTTTCTATTACGGTCGTATATATGTATGTATAGAAATATACAAACATCCCAATTTCAATAGAGATGACAGTTACAAACTATCAAGTATTTGGCGCCCTGTTCTAACGACACGGATTCAACCCTTGAGAGAAGTCGCAGTAAAATCCGCCGACGTAACTAGTACGTATTGCACACTGGCGACCTCTATTGTAGAAGAAGAGAACACTCTACAACAAAGTGCATACAATTTACGCCCTAGAAAGCAGCACCTTTAATCAGTCCGACCTCCACCTCCGCGGGTTAAGGTCGTCCTCCTGATGAAGTTCGATAAGTATCCAACGAAACGTCGAGATTCGCTTCTCGGTAAGACATACGGTGCGTATAAAATATCCGAAATTACACTTAAATCTATTATTAAGAATGTTCTTAGGTTTTCACGGCCACTCAGAATCTTCAAGTTTGTGTTTACTGGGGTATTATGCCGTGTTGTTACGACCTTTCGGGCCGACGTTTCGGATCCCATTGCAGGGTCCATCATCAGGGCTGATGTGTTGTCTTGAATGTTGGTGTTGTGGTTAAGTATCGGCTTGCAATACCGTGCCGAAGTCATGATGTGTTGTATTGTGTTGTATGTATGATTCATCTGTTGTCTGATCACTATCTCTGCGGAGTCTGCGACGAGAATGACTTTGAAGCGCCGGATACCAAGATGTTTTTAATTTGAGACCATCATCTCTATAAATGTTAATCGGATGCTTGTAGATTTCTAGTGCTTCCTTGATAAGACGCGCATGGTGACTCTTAGGATTTTCGGTTCGAATGCAAAATGATGGCCGGTATCCAGAAAATGCTCAGCCAGTGCCGATTTTTCTGGATGACCGAGTTTGCATGCCCGTTTGTGCTCGTTGACCCTTTTGGAAATGGTACGCGCCGTTTCTCCCACGTATACTTTGTCGCAGTCTTGACAATCGAGTCTATACACACCGTCTGTTTCCAAGCGACCTCGATCCTTCGCTGATCTCAACATATCCTTAATTTTGATATTATTATATTTAAAAATTTATATTGTTATATTTAAAAAAAATATTCCTTACTTAGAAGCTTTTAAGCTTCGAATAAATCTCATGCCCGGGTTTCGTTTACATTATAGATAGATCGGCTTATCCTCAGCTTGATCCGTAGGCGAGATGAAAGTACTTCCTGCCGCGCGGCTATCAAGCGGTGCACTTCCGAGCGAGATTTCAGTTAATCCCTTAGGCTGCAGGATCTCAAGGTGTTGGAAGGTGCACAGCCTTCTCTTAATGTATTTCTACCCCGCGTCAAGGATAAGAATTTAGTCCAATTTCAACAAGGGTCCTTGAGGGGCTATTTCGGTATCTTAACCGCCGGGATGGCAATATTGAAGAAGGTGGCGATAGATTTTAGGCAGAGTGTATCATGAATTAATGATTACATCTCGACTATTTTATACGGGACATTGTTTATTTTTCCACAAATACCTATATATTTTTTTTAAAAAGAATAGTTAAAATTTAAGAACTTTGTGTGCTAGATATGCAGACTTGTAAATTGTACAACCAATGTATAAACTATGCCTGTCTCAACATAAATTCTTCTAGTGAGACAGGCATAGTCCAAATTGTGTATAACCTGCGTATAGTTACTAAATATATTTTTTGTTTGCTTATGTTTCATGCGCCTGAAAGAGCTAATTGAATACCAACGCTATTTTCATGTGACAACATAAGAACCAACTCGCATTTTAACTCTCATATACCCAGACTGCATAGGCTAGATAACATCTATGCGCATATCTCTGATATTTTTAATTCCAGCTAAGCACAATATAAATACTCGCTATTAGAAGCTCTACACCCTGCCGTCCTGAATTCATAATGCAATCACAAACAAATTATTATACCTATTTGTTTAACCACGTATATACTTCACATTTCCTTTTTATTAATTATGTTTTATCTTATATACTTCACCCCTCCTTTTTCAAAAAATAACTGTTATAAAAACTATATACCTACTATATTGTCAATTGTGTAATTTTATTCTGTGTGTATGGTATAGGGTGTGTATGTATTCTTTGAATTTCTTGTATATATTATTATGTAAAAGGTGTTCTGTGCCGTATATTGAAATAAATAAATACAATGTAGCCATGAGTTGTTAATAGAATTAATTTATTTATAGGATTATTTTTAGAACGCCCACTCCAAAAACTCTTAATTTTTTAAAGTATCGCAAAGTGCCTATATGACATAAATAAACCTGATTTTACATTTCAGGTTTGAACAAAATAATTTATTATTAAGTGTTAATATTTATATTATTAACAATACATGGAACCATTAACAAAAAAAAACTAACCCATATAAACCAAGTTTTTATCTATCTCATTGAAACACATTACACTACCTATCTCGTTAAAAAAATATTCAAATCTCAAAGAAAATATTCAAAAATAATAACGCAATTTGGAATATTAGTCAAAGTATTTAAAATATAGGTACAGTGAAATAGTTAAAAATATTTAAAAAACACAGTAAAAATAAGAATACATTTTATTTTAACATACTTTTAAATTTTTTATACAAATTCGTAAGTTAAGTTAACGTTATTTAACAAAAAATATATTGAACAAAATTAAGAATATCTTTGAAAATATACTTTGTGACGAATTGTTTACCCTACGTACGTAAAAATCAACAGGGCGAAAATTGCATTGGAAATTGCTTGTACAAAATAAAATACAAAACTAACAAAGTTATTTTAACAAGTTTTGTTAAAATATGTCGACGAATTCACCGTGTTTTTAAAACTAAAACGAAGACATTGCATTTATTGAATGCATATAATTTAATAATACTCTATATAAATCTATATGTATGCATCGCCGCTACGATTAATACAAAATTATTCATGCTTTTTTATACAGATCATAAAAATTCAAATTGCTATTTCCAAATGTCCGTGCATGCCCGTTCGGAGACACAATAGGGATGTAATATTTTCGTGGATTCTGTTGATGACAAGCAATTTTTCATAGCTTTTGTTTTTCAAATTGTTTCAGTCACAGTTTTATAAATGACTAAACTTGCCATTCAAAGAAGGGAGAATAAAAAATGAAAAATCAAAAGTTTGGCAGCGCTGCAAGTCATTTAAAAACCTACCCCCGATCCTCAAAATGTGAGGGCGACATTTTATGTCAGGAAAGCCTCGACAGATGCATTAATTCAGTTGCATTCATTTGCCAAGGCAATCAGCATCAGAAAGGCCAGCGGTACTAAACGAGGTCCTAGTATTAGCACTGATGTGTAGAACTAATGCCTGGAGCAGGCAGGAAGGGAAATGAAGTTGACAGAATGCATTAGAAATGAGATCACTTATAAGTGTATGTGCAAAATCATCTAGAGTAGATAAAGAATGAAAAAAAAATTAACAATGTGAAGAGTTAATGAAAAATATCGCTCACAGAGATGTAAAATGATTTAATGAGAGACTAGCTGTGCCCGCGCCGCTTCGCCCGTGTAGATTTTTAATACACTGTTTAGATCGTCATAGAACTTTCGTGAACCTTCTAGAACGTTTTCCTTCCAGAACTTTCAATAAATTTATTAAATGTACAGGAACCTTCTAGACACACCGACACATTCCGCCACTCAGTTTAGAACCTTATAGAACTTTCGGGAATTTTATAGAACCTTCTCCTTCCAGAACTTTCTAGAGCAGGGTTTTTCCGGAACCTCCTAGACTCATCGACACAGTCGGCGCGCCTATTTTGAAACAATCTGAAGCATTTGCGGCCTTTCTATAACAAATAATGTGCTAGAAAGCACATTTTCGTCACTCACTCCCACCCACGCACAGCCACCCCCACCAAACTCGCATATTTTCGATGTGACAGCAAGGGCTATCTACCACTATAATCACCGGAGGGTGGTTGTGGCTGGTTGTGGAGGAAATTTGGCGGATAGGGAAACATTGGTTTCTTTTTGTATACTATATCTATATATATTAGATATATATATATATTATAGATATATTATATATTATATATATATATATATATATATTGATTAAATGAGAATATTAAAACGTTTAAATGAGAGTATGTTATCGATTCCGAGTGTCCACCGAAGACTTGGTGTGACCAAAGAGTTTGCATGGAAAGACGTGTGTTTATGGATGTGGCTAGAATTTTGTTAGATCAGACGAATGAGGCGCTCCAAATCTCTGCCAATCCCCGATTGAAGACGAAATGTAGTCGCCTCCAGTAAATGTCTCCACTTTCAACTGATTATGTAACATGTCTTCAATTTTTTATGCCCATGACCACGTGACATACACACCTTCAATTTGGCATCCTGATACTTCTTATTCTGTAGGCTTATTATCAAGAAGCCTCTTGGATAATGGATCAATGTTTATGCTACTTGCTTGAATTGCTTTCTTGGGTGACATCAATTTGGTGCGTTTAGCATTTCACTCGTACCTTTGGTTTCTATCAATGGAACTAAATCAATTTTGAATTCAACCCTCGAAGATTTGTTATTCTTATTCTGCCACTTTCTTTCTCTAGCTGTTGTAAACAGCTGCCAAAAAACTCTTACATTGACTGTGGTCCACATCCACTCTTGGGCGTCCAAACATGTCAACCTCATACTTCCTCCGAGTAAAATATGTATATAGCCTTTACGGATGTCTGTCAAGAAAATCAGTTTAAAATTCCACAAATCGTGGCTCATTTCTATCTTGAATCTATTGTGTGATTCTCTTTTTCTTGAGTACTGTCAATCAAAGAGCTATAATCATGACTAAAAAACTAACTATAATGCCACTACACCGCGTTTTCACAGTGTAAGTAGCATATTTATTTTACCTCACCCTATTTCATTCAACTTCTCATACAAGCTCTTTGGTTGTTGAAGCATTTACAATAGTCATTCTACAATATTTGGTTTATCCGATCAATCCAGGTCCTTCGCTTGGATGCTTTTTCACTTGTGTTACCTTCAACATTCGCTTCCAATACATTCTTTGTGTACTATTTGTTTATTCTCATAATTGTAGCATGTGATATAATAATATAATCGTTTCAGTTATGAGATGTTATAATATTTAGCCGTACACTAGATTTTTTTAAGAGAGATATTGTTAATTATTTTTATCTATTCAAGTATGGTGATAAAGGTAAGAATCATAAATAAGGTAGGAGGTTGGGTAAAATGCAACCAACACTGTTTTTTTCTTAACTATTTTTTTTTTAAATAAATTAAATATTGAAACGGTGAGAAAAAACACAATATTTGTACCTCTTATTTAAGTTTTACTTATCAAGAATACGTAGGTATTCAATACACTTAAATCCGCGATAAGACTCATTGATTCGAAATATCGAATTTCAAATGGTTATGTGGTCTAGACGCATTCAGTTTAACAAATATAGTTGATACTTAAGGTGTCTAGACGAGTGTTGTATTTAAACAAATATTGACAATGCAAAATATGCTATCGAATAAATTAACAATACGTGTTTGATTCAAGATATTAACTGGAAATTGAAAAAAATGTTAATTAAGGATAAACGTTTAAATATCAACCAAACACATTTTTATGAGTAATATATTTTAATCTAATTGATCAATCTATCGACAGATACTATTTTATTGCTTCCAGTTGAGTCACATGAATCAATTTTCAAATTAATTCACAATGAAAATTCATATTTTTGAATCGAATATAAAATGTTTCAGGAGGCGCACGGGTAATCAGCTTTTACTTATGTACCTAAATAAAAATACTTTATGAATGACCCAATAATTTTTTCAAATAATCCCCCTTTAATATACGTTTTTACATTAGTTCCTAATTGTTTTTTGATCAATCTTATGTTTATTTTTTGTTTCTCTATACTTTTTATTTTAATTCTACTATACGAAGTATCCTGACAAAAGGGACCAATGGCCCAGACATAGGTTGATTATTCAGTAAATATTTACTGGTTTGAAATAAAGTGTTTTCTCTTTATCAATAATAATATTTTTATTTACATCTTTTTGATGTTTTTTTATTCAGTTCTTTGAACCTTATGCATGATAAGTAATTCATACAAATATACTTACATACTTACCATCACGCTATTTCCCGTGGAGGTAGGCAGAGAGGATAGAGCGCTACACTCTTCTGCCCTGATGTACAACTCTCGCCTCATCCACATTCATACATCTTCGCATGCAAGCTAGCAGGTTGTTGTGGCTTCTAAAGGGACCGTCTTCCAGTATCTGGTTAAACTGGTCATGCCACGTCATCCACGGTCGCCCTCTCTTTCTGACGCCATCAACACTTGCATTATATATCTTTCTTACCATTCCTTCCTCATTCATTCGCTCAACATGCCCAAACGATCTGAGCGACCCTTTTTTAATCTATAAATTAGGCTAAGATCAGATTTACATTCATTCTAATATCTTCAGTCTTTACACTATCATAAATTGATTTTCACACATACGTCTGAGGGATCTCATCTCACTGCATTTAGTCTACTTTCGTTCCTCTTCTGCCAGCTCCAGGTTTCACTTCCATATATACAAATATATGTTGTTATAAACCCTAAAGGTCCTAAACTCGTGTAAAAATGAAACAAAATATATCATTCTGTGTGAAGGTAGGTATTTTTATATTCTTAAGTCAAAATTATTACAATTTTTAATTAAACTAAATTAGGCTGAGAAGTTTTTTTAATTATTAAGTTATAACACTATCCATAAGGATCAAAATCTATTTGAATTTTCATCAAACCACAATGTTGCATGAAGATCCTCTCATGCCATTAATTTTAGCAATTTACCAATCATAGTGATATCTTTTATCGTTGCTACGACAATTTTGTTTCACTACCAAAAAAAACTTTGGCGTCAACTTTCAACGTCATGTTTTTTTGAGGATCATTATTTTCTCAAGGATCATTCAGGAATATTCTTGTTCATCAACATGTATCTTGTTGTTTATCTGTGATCTACTCCATTTAGTAGATAGTGACATTCTAACCCACGCGTTTTCTATGTTTTCAGACGATTCTCACCGTACTTTTTACTTATTTTAAGATCAATTAATATTTCAAACGCAGTCTTAAAAAATAAATAAAGCCAAAAATAACACAAAATATAAATATTTTCAAAAGTTTAAAAAACGCTGAGGGTTGTAAGAGTAAGAATGCTTTAGGATGCAAACGTTAATAAAAAATATGATTAATTCAAGCTTCGTGTCTGAAAGTTTTTTCAATTAAAGTGAAAATTTAAATTTTCAACTTTTCTCGAAAAGCTCCGAAGTGAGAAATACGTAGTTAGCTGCTACAGAAGGAAAGTTTTTAGATATTCTTAGAACAGGTACATTATTCAAAACTTTCAAATTGTAAAAATTTATTACTCAACTTACAGAATCGCACCGCATTTGGGATAAGGGAGGGGGAGAAAAATGCAATCATAAATATTATGACGTCAGAAAAATTTTAACTTCGTAGCAGTTCAATGTTGCATGAATTCTAGAATTTTAAGATTATAAAAAAATGCTAATAAATCATTTGTGAGTAATTGACTTTTGCGACATTTCATTTGCTATACAACTTACACAGAATACCTTTAGCTTGATTTATTATTTAATTAATCTGCACTACTAAGTTCTTTGCTGTGCACCTGTAAAATACATCTGTTACTATTAAATGAACGAATAATGTTCCAAACAGAACAAAGTTTCTCTGTACTAATAATTACTTTTTTTAAGTATAGAGGTATTAATACTAGCAGTGATATCTGTGTATACTATATTCTGTGAATTATTATTTTTTGACTACAGATAACTATAGTATAGTCCTTTCAAATATTTGAAAGGAGACATATAAAGAACATACATATATATATACAACTAACAAAAATATGATATTGTATGATAATACAGATAATATGTCACTATCCCATCGGCCACCTAATAAAGATTTCCATATACGTATTTCATATAAATTGCCTTGTATACTTCTATAATTTTATAAGTGATTTTAATTAATAAATATTCTTAATTAATCTTAATTAATTTATATAATTAATCTTAAGTTATTTATATGAATATAATTTCTTTGAATTATTTGGAGCTTTAGTGATAATTCCAAATAATAATTGGCCCATATTTCATTAATTTACGGCAAGTTATAAGTTGTAATAAAATAAATGCTGTAGATTCTGGATTTAATTAAGAATTTCCGTGTTTTTTATATGTGGCCATTTCATTATCCTTTTTTTAAGCAGAAAAATATAATAGAGTGGATACGTAATTAAGAATAATTTTTTGAATCGTTTTTCGTAAAAAAACGTTATTTTTGTAGTTTTTTGGGATATTCTGTCATATCTCCAGCGATTTTAGCCAAATTTTCGCTGAAAAATCAATTGAAATCTATCAAAGATGTTGGCATTTTATTAAGCATTGATGGACTCACAATATATTTTTTTATCCAGGTGTAGGCAGCACCTTTATATATTTAATTACAAACACATTAATATGAGTTTTCAAACAGTTAAAAGTCTATTTTCTAATATGTCGATCATTTGATCAACACTTACACATTTAAATAGTCAGTTTTTATAAAAGTTTGTGAAACAGAACGTTCATCTAAATATTTTTTTTTGTTCCTTGTATAATAATATTTTAAAGAAAATTTTCAATACATTGAAATTTAATGACTAGTAATATTGAAGTTTTACGTAGAGCAAATACAAACAGACAGTTACTTAACACAGTAAAGCTCCGTAAAATTTCATACTTTGGTCATATAATGAGAGGCGAAAAGTACTCCATCCTTCAGCTCGTCATAAAGGGGAAGATTGAGGGTCGCAGAGGGGTCGGAAGGAAGCGGCATTCCTGGCTTGGAAACATCCGAGAGTGGACCGGGATAAGAAGCGTGGAAGAGCTGTTCCGCACTGCCCTGGACAGGGAAACTTTCTCCCAGATGATCGCCTAAGTCGGGGAGACCCGACAGGGCACATAAAGAAGAAGAAGAAATTTTGCATTCAAATATTATTATATACAATAGACAAAGGCACGAAAGTCTGAAAGATAAGAACTACGCATCGTAGAAGGCTTCTGAACATTCTAGTAGAATTTAGAAAAAACTAAACTCTGCCAGAAACGTCGAGAACGTAGGGTCTTTATAAAAATACGCGACGGCATTGCGCCGAGGACACAGTCATTTTAACGGGATATTCGATACTAAATATGTTCGATTTCAGACAGTTTTCGCGAAAAACACGTTACTTTTTGCAGTTTCTGTCATGTTTCTGACCATTGCAGGGTCCATCCATTGATGCGATGGCAACATCCTTGATGGACCCTGGCATTTTGTTAAGCAATGATGGATTACACAATATTTATTTGTTGTATAGAGAACACTTACAATATATGTTTTATTTATTTTTTTATTTTATATTCATTTGGAAAATCGACAGCTTAAAATAATTAAGTAAATATAAAGAATGGGAAACATAAAAGCCTATTATAAGTTTCCACTGGTGGCTCGTGTTTAATTATCAACACAAATATATGGATTTTAAAACAGTTATTAGTCTTTATTCAATGTGAATAAAACAGATGAGGTGTTTTATTCATATTGAATAAAGAAATATTTAGCGGTGTAGACCAAGTTGTGTTTTATTTAATTATTGTGCCCGCGCGGCTTCGCACGCGTAGATTTTTAGCACACTGTTTGGATCGTCACCGAACTTTCGCGAACCTTCTAAAACATTCTCCTTCCAGAACTTTCAAGAAATTTATCGAATGTACAGTAACCTTCCAGACACACCGACACATTCCTCCACTCAGTTTAGAACCTTATAGAACTTTCGGGAATTTTCTAGAACCTTTTCCTTTCAAAACTTTCAAAAGCAAGTTTTTACGGAACCTTCTAGACTCATTGACACATTTGGCGCGCCTATTTCGAAACAATCTGAAGCATTTGCGGCCTTCCCATAACAAAACAAAGTGCTAGAAAGCACATTTTCGTCACCTTCTCCCACCCACGCACAGCCACCCCCACCAAACTCGCATATTTTAGATGTGACACCAAGAGCTATCCACCACCACAACCACCATTGGGTGATTATGGCTGGTTCTGGAGAAGAGAACATAAACTTAGCGGGGTAAGTGTGGTGTTAAAGAAAGACGGGTTCTAATCCCCGTATGATATATATATATATCATAGTATATCATATCGATATATACTATATCTTATACTACTATAGATATATTGATTTAATATGTCACCACAATGTTATAAAACGTTCATTCAAGAAGTTATTAGTCTTTTCTTTTATATTTTAATCATTTAATAAGTGCGAATATTCTAGAAGACGAATCTAAAACATTCATTGTGAAAATTAGTGTAAGTTAAAAAACAGTGCTCCATTTAAATTCGCGTCTAGTGACTTTCGTGATAAAATAAAAATATTAATTAATTTTAATTTTTCAATTTGCCACGCACGGCCGCTATTCCGTGACAGAAATATATAGTTTGTGAGGAACGTTGTTATTGTTTCCTGGTCAACATTGCAACTAGTCTTTGGAGTGTGAAAGCGAAGAGTTACGGTGCGGCGGGCGAGACATGCAGCGAGAGTTGATGACTCCCGCAACACCCGCAAAGCCTTGTTAACATGAGCCGCTAGGATCAAGATTGAGAGGCAAATGCGCAGATAATGTCAAGACGGAACTGGCACAGCATCCGGTAGAATGGACAATGGCTACATAGAGGAGTATACCGTTCCGTAGTGACCGCATCATCGAATTTCAAATTCCTCGACGCTGTAAAGGCATGAAAGTACGCTAATTGAACATGATAAAAAAAGTAACTCATAAAAACCAAGTTTTTACAATACTCCCTTTTTCGTATTAGGGTTTCGTGTCTACCATATGCGTCGGAATCTCCATACAATTTGTATGAAAAAACCATTAACAATTTGAAAAATCGAAAATTATACTACAATTATTATTATTTTTTAACTAAATTTTGATAGATCTTCTTGATCGTCGACACGAGTCTGCTTGCAAAGTTTCAGCTCGATTGGATCGCGGGAAAAGGGTTAAAAATCGATCCAAAGTTTTTTCGTCAAGCAAACAGATGCCACGAGTTAAAAGAAAGGAAGTAAAAAAATCAATCTATGTTCTTCCAAAATCAGCCAGGACGTTTATGTGCAAAAATTTATAATAATAAATAATATATCATTTATTAGAAAGTGATCGCGGTTTTGAAAAAATTTAGGACTTTCTATTTTACACATAAATAATTTTACTCTGAAATTGAATAATTAAGTTTCATTAGAAATTAGTAAAGCGTGTAATAGTAAACAAAATATTATTAATAATCAATAAAATTTAACTACTAGCCCAATTATAATTTTTTTTTTCAATAATTGCGAGTAATCAAGGACTTCAGTAATAATATTTAAAATAATTTTTCAAAAATTTTAGGAAAACAAAAAACAAAAGATTTTGATGTTTTTTCTTTTGATACATTTCATTCTGATATTTTGACAGTTATACAACACCCTGACGATGGAAAGGTTTTTCCGAAACATGTTGGTGTAATTAATCAAATAAAAGAAATAGATATATAAAAATAATACGATCAATATTTTTTAAATGCCATTCTACAATGTTGCTGAATCAATTGAAAAAAAAAAAAAATAATGTATCCCATCTAATTGAATATATATATATTTTTTGCTCATACACACAATATATACTTGAATTATTTACAACCACAGATGACCATAGCGAAGATGTACTAATATTTTTTTTATTTCTAAAATTTTCTAAAAATTTATAAAAAAAAATCTAAAACAATTAAAAACATAAAAATTTTAAACAAATGTGTATTTGTTCTTGGGGGGGATGGAACGGAACGTCACATTATGTATAGCGATCACTTAAGCCAGCCAAAATAGTTCGTAAGATTCGTCTCGGAGACATTTATGATTTATCTTAAATAATAATCATTTATTTGTTTATTTTTTAGACATTGTGTATCGTTCTTGAATATATATTTAACTTTGATGTTTGCAGTGTACACGTTAATTTACATTTATTTTATAGTAGGAGTACATTTATAAAATATTTTATGACAATGCAATGAAAAATTTGTACTCAGTGGGTGAGAGGGTGAATAGATAAATTCATTCTATTTTATTTTTAGTCTTTTTAATAAGTTCTCCATTAAATATATTATTAACATGAATAATAAAACAATAAAATTCGGTAATGCTTCTGAAGAGGGATATTATATTTTCTAGATATTCCTCAGCCCCGATGGCGGTCTCTCAAATATAGCCCGAAACGTTGGTAATGACACAAATTGACTTGGCGTGTATATGGCGTGTGAATACGGCAGAATAACTCCGAAGAATTTACAACATAATTTGGTTCTCAGATATATATGTTTGTGAGTATAAATATTAGAAAATTTGTACATGTACATGAAAAACAATTCACATATATATTTAACTATTCTTCAAACAATTTTAAAAACTGGGATTATGAAAAATCGAATTAACGTATTGGCTTCAAGGCCTGTTTTACTGCCTTACAAAAAATCGGATTATATACACAGAAAATAAAATTTCGAGCATTTTCATCAATTAAATCCAATGAAAATGGTACATTAACTCTTTAAAGCACCCGATAACGGTTAGTCACGTTAAACGTCCTTCAAATAAGCCTTTAAAATGAAAGAAAAGAATCTTTTTGATACATTTATTCCGCAAGACAAAGCAATCCCTTTTGTCTCGAAATGAAAGAAAGTACCTCTCATTTATAGGCGTTTTTTGTCAGGATTCATTTAACTCGAAATTTTAAGATAACTCGAAATGTTGAAATAAAGATATTTTGATATCTGTAATGTTGATTCGTTTACGGCCAATTAAGTTTGCTTGATGATGGTCCCCCTGATGAATTTTCAAGATTTCTGGAAGACGGGGAGGGCCTTCCAGATCCCGGACGTTACTAAAATTTTAATATTCTTTATGGAAATTAGAATTCCTTCCAATAGCTTATCAATGAATTTCCTTACGATTTAATAATTTACCATAATTCCAACGTCCTTATTGAGTAACCACGACGAAAGGCTGAAGGTATTAACGCCATTATTAATAATTTTGATTTATTTTTCTATTCCTTTTAAATATGGCTCAGGATTTATAATTATAAAATAGTGGTAGAATAACTGGCTTTGCCCGCTTCTTAATAAAATGTTTTCCTTAAACCGAGTTTTTTTAAATATATTAATAAAAATAATCTTAGTTTTCACCACTTTGGTATTTCAATACAAAAGTGTGTATTCATTATAATATATATAAAAATATCAACATGTTTCAGAGCCCATGGCCCTTTCGTCAGAATACAATTCTATTTTAACAAATTAAAATCAAAAATCGAAGTATAGACAATCAGAATATAGAAAATAATATTATATGTATGGAAAATTAATACTAATAAAGTACCTACTTAACATGAAAATAAATTTTAAAAATAACTATTTGTAAAAAGAACCTCATTATTTATAATATTCAATTTATAGAATCACATTTTCATAAATTAGAAATTTTGGAAATAAGAAAAAGTGTTAATAGTAAATTGAATAATATAAATAACCAGGTCCTTTTTACAAAAAGTTATCTTTTAAATTTATTTTCATTTTAAGTAGGTACTTTCTTATTATTCAGTTTTCATATATAATTTATTATATATTTTGATTGTCTATACTTCGATTTTGAATTTACTTTGTTAGGATGGTACAATTGTATCCTAACGAAGGGGCCATGGGCTCTGAAACATGTTAATTTTTTTTCAATACAAAAGTGGTGAAAGCTAAGTTTATTTTTATTAATTATACAAAATTGTTTTGCTGTTTTTGAAGAACGAGATTTAATTACCATGCATATACGGAAAACATGTCAAATCAATACGCTTATTATTTTCAAGCTTATGTCTAAACACGAGACTGAACAAGCACTTCGTATTTAAAAATGTAAAGAGAACAGCTCATGGATATCGGAATAATTTATAAACAACATAAGTTAACGTGCTGATTTGAGTGGTTACATTACTGGAAATTTAATTAACATTTTTTTTATGAAAACACATTTTACAGTAAAGTTACAAATTTTGTAGAAAATTAAATTAATCATTTTTTCGGCTTTTATTTGACAAAAGACATTTAATTTCTTGACACATACACACATTATACATATAAATATAGGATAAGATGTAGTAATAAAAGTCGTTAACTTAGTGGCTAAGCAATTTCCTGGTAAAGAAAAGATCCGGGATCTTATCTTGGTAGCCACCAAATATTTTTTCTATTCAAGTAGATTCATCTTATTTTATGGTTAAAAATAACGTTCTCATTTTATGTTCTGCTTATTTATAATTTCTTTGAGACACCTTTTGTCTTATCAAAGCATAACTGATCTTATTGATAATTCTCTCATAAGATAAAACGCGTCTCGAGAAAATTTAAAAAAGCAGATAAAACAATTGTTTTATTTTCATGTATGTGCTTATGGAGTTCAACAAACTTACCACGGAAACACAATACGTCTAATTCAGCTAATCTGTTTTACTATGAAGTTTGTTCATAGAAGTTGAATTAGGGTAGTTTGTAGTATGGTGGCGAACGTACCGGTGGTTAGTGGACAAAGGTATTCGGCACCCTGTTTATTCGGCACTGCATTAAAGGTTTGTTTGAAATTTGTGATTAGATTGTTATTCGAATATGAACACAAATAATAAAGTATCACAATAGCGATACAGCGGCCGAAACTTTCCCTTTTTAACACAAAGAGCCGAGTTTTGGGACTCCACGCTCGCGGGCCATTGTTTAGGTCTCCATAAATTATTCGGGCATCATCCGCAAATTACGGGGTCTATTGTTATATTTGCTATTCAAAATTTACGAGATTTTAATCTGGAGAACACGCGCGCAGAGTACGTGAGCCGATGTGGTGACCGACAAATATTTCGCGGCCTGCTCTCGAGGGAACTTTGGCGGAATAATCCAAGACTATGGTCCCGTTGTTCATACAATCAAAATAAGTATTTCACTATATAATTTACTAAATTTTTAGTACACTGTTTGGATTGTCATAGAACTTTCGTGAACCTTCTCCTTCCAGAACTTTCAAGAAATATATTGAATGTACAGGAACCTTCCAGACACACCGACACATTCCGTCACTCAGTTTAGAACCTTATAGAACTTTCGAGACTTTTCTAGAACCTTCTCCTTCCAGAACTTTCAAGAGCAGGTTTTTCCGGAACCTTCTAGACTCACCGACACAGTCGGCGCACCTATTTTATATAACAATCTGAAGCATTTGCGGCCTTCCCATAACAAAACAATGTGCTAGAAAGCACATTTTCGTCACCCACTCTCACCCATGCACAGCCACACCCACCAAGGGCTATACACTACCATAACCACCAGGGGGTGGTAGTATCTGGTTGTGAAGAAAACTTGGCGGATAGGGAAACACGGGTTTCTTTTTATATATATATATATTGATATCCGGTTAATTTAATCTAACTAAAATAATCGTAATCTAAATAAAACAAAGCAAACCTAATAACCTAACCTAACCAAACCTAATAACTAACCAAACCAAACCTAATAACCTAACCTAACCTCATATATTGCTTATGAAATGTCAAAATATGCAGTCCATTTTTCGAAACTTTAAAGTGTAATATCTTACTTAATACTTACTTTTTAAAGGTAAATTATCTTTCGTTTTGTTATTAGCACATTCAATAATATAGTGAAATAATCATTTTCGTTGTATATGCAATGGGACCATTATATTGGATTTAGCCACTTTGGCTTTTATAAGCAGGTACTCGATTTTTCTTCCCGGTTTGGGTTTGTTCAATCGCTTGAAACTAACCCGAAGGTCCGTTTCCAGATTTGTTCACTGAGTTATAGCCTGTCCCGTAAATTATTTCTTCTCGGGAAGTTGATCCAGATTTTGATCCCTTTTCTGACGTAAGATCACTAACACATCAGCATATAACATTTATTTTCTGTGCTGTGACAAATTAAGTAAAACCTACGCTGAACTATTTTTTATTTAGATAATAGTTTGTAACTACATAATAAATTTATTTACTCTATTCATCAATGCATTCTTTATTTAATATAAACGCATATTTATAAATATAAAACTACAAATACTTTTTGAGATATCATTTCCGAGAAAAAAACGCAAAAAAAATGCAATTCGTTTAAAATTTAACTACCATACTAGCTCTAAATTGCTTTGCAATTTTTTTAATATATACCAAGGTGGTGGTAACCCTTAAGTGTCTTATGAATACCAGAGAAATAATTATAAAGTCGCTTCTTGTTGGTAAATTTGGATAGAAGGCTTTCGATGGATCCTCCCAGAATAAATTGGGATAAACATCATCTGGAACAAAATGGCGCCTTGCCGAGACCTTGGACCAAAATAAAATTTAATAAATATTCCCAAAGTAAGCCTGCGTTAACTGTGAGCTATCCATTTTTAAAATTTAGCTGCCTAAGCTTTCAGGCTGTCAGAAGTCAATTTATATTCCGTTAAATATTAGATTACACGAAGGGGTAAGTTCGGTCTTATTTGACTGTTAATTGGCAGTTTGGGGTAGTTGGTTATTAACTTAATTCCCTTTCATAAGCATCGGCTCCTCAAGTTTCACATCTCTTGAATATTTAATATTCTTCACTGGTGCGTCGCTCAAGCGTATCGATTATTACAGGGTGCCAATCTATTTGAGTGATAATATAGGCATATTGTATGCTGTGTGCTTATGAAACGCTTTTAAATATGTAGGTGAACTTTCTTGCATAGACTTCCTGTATAAAACCCATTCCAGGATGAGCGAAATACGTAATATAATTCAACATCATCATTATCATCACCAACCGTTATCAATATCAGGATCTCTCTTAGTGAAACTTTTTATTTAACATACTGGAGTAAAAGTTTTATTTATTTCTATATTTATATTGAAATTAAGTGAAATGAAAAGAAGATTGAATTTTTCGTAATTGATAAAATTTACTGTAAGGATAGTTCAAAGTTTTGAAAAAAATAAGTCAGAAATATTGAGAAAAAAAATGTAAACTTTGTTATTGGGTAATTTCATAACTATTGCTATTAGGGTCATGGTTGCTTTTTGCACATTTTCAATTCATAATCAAGGCAGGAATCTACCAGTAAAGTATTGTGGACTAGCTCTGATACACCCTGCATAGTGTGTTTAATGGGAATGACAAATTTTCAACCATTATTTTGCATCAAATATGTAAAATAAGATACATAAATAACATGCACATACAGCATTAAAAATTTTTATAGAGTGTGGTTGAGGGCGGAATCGGTGAATGCTACATCATTTAAAGTGATCATTTAAGCCAACCTTAAGGACAGGTCGTTAGCTCTGCGGTCGCCCAATAAAAATTTCTTTCTACACGATTTGATACATATTCAAATTATCTTAATTACAAATATATATTTTTGTTTTTTATTTGAAAAATATACCTTTGTAATCGAAAGATCACATACCTATCCATTTAATTCGTAATTTCAAAATCACTCCAATATGACGTAACAGTTTCCTATCAAATTTTCTTAGGCGTGACTACAGAAGGGCAATGGGGTACGTATTTATTTTAAATTATATTTTTTGTTCTTGGGGTTGTTGTTGTTGTTATGTTATTTCATATCGAGGACCGGCGACCATTATGGCAATAATAATCTTGTTGACAAGTGTTGTATACTTATTAAGCCATTATCCAACCAATGGTTATTATTTAAAAAAAAACTTGGTTTTCCACTTTAAATTTATTATGCTTCAAAAACTAGTATATCTCTCCACTTATAGTCTACGAAATATTCTAGTTTCAACTATATAACATAATTTGTTTCATTCGAGTCTCTGTTAATTAGTCTGGATTAATCAGTGGACTATGAATGATTAACTAACTAACTAACTAACTCACCATCAGGCTGTTTCCCCGTGGGGGTAGGCAGGGAGAATAGAGCGCCATACTCTTCTGTCCTGACATACAACTTTCGCTTCATTCACATTCATACATCTTCGCATGCAAGCTCGACGGTTGTTGAGGGTTCTAAAAGAACCATCTTCCAGTATCTGGTTAATCTGTTCATGTCACGTCTTCCGTGGTCGCCCTCTCATTCATTCGCTCATCTTGCCCAAACCATCTGAGCGACCTTTTTTTAATTCTGTTAATTAGGCTAAGATCAGCTTTACATTCATTCCTAATGGATAAAATAGACTGATGAAGGCATGGGGAAATCTTCATTCAGCAATAGATTTTTATATCTCGAGACTATTTCAGTAGGCCAACGCCCTTATGTTTTCCCCCATGCAAAATAATAGGATATGCTTTATGTAATTACTTACTTACTATCTCTCCGCGGAGTAGGTAGGGTAGGCAGAGAGGATCGAGCGCCACGCTTTTCTGTCCTGATACACGAATTTTGCACGAGCTCGACGAAAATTAATCTGATAAAGCCACGTCTTTCGCGGTCGCCCTTTCTTTCTGAAGCCTGGAGAACACTTGCGTTATATATCTTTCTTGCCATTTTTTCCTCATTCATCTGCTCAACGTGCCTAAGTCATCATGGTGTCCCTTTTTAAATTGTATTAATTATAATGTATTCTTAAACGTTATTGCAAGTCCAAATCCCTGTGGCACAAAATACATTTTTTCCGTTTTAAAATAAACTCTTTGTAGATTATTTTTACTCTTGTTTTAATTACTCTTTAGCAGTAGATTTACTTAGAAGCCGTGGAATACCTCTAAATAGTTTGGATTTACTTAGAAATAATTTTTAAAGTCTAATTGTGCTATAAATAGAGACGTCTACAGTAATAAATTTTCTTATTAATAAATCCACGAGCCATCTAACGGCATCTATTTAAACATGACCCTTGGAATTATATTCCTTTATACAAATTCTTACTGGTAAAAATATGTAGATAGATTTCGGACAAGCGAATTCTTTGCAAATGAAGCAGGCAATAATAAATATTTAAAAAAATTCCATTGAACCACTGGATCAGGAAGCTTTATAAAATAATATTATTTATTTTAATCTTTCAGGAAAATTAATATTTCATCGTAAACGAAGTAAAATATAATAGTTCCAGTGCTATCGGTAATTTAGTATATTTTCGGTACAGAATTATTTTGAATCAAATTATTTGAATAAAATTTTAATTTGTTTTGTCATTCGAAATATAGGTACGCTTATTTCAGTTATAATAAACAATTATCCATGTATTTTCTATTTTTGTATATATTTATATATATTTATTATGTATATTATACTTATTTTAAACTAGCTGTTACCCTTCAAAAATAAAAGCATTTATTTTTTGTTTAAAAAAATTCGTATATAAATATTTTTAAAAAAATTATTAAAAAATTTGAATAAAAAATCGAAAAAAATAGAAAAAAATCTATCGTTGAAAATCCATTTAATTTACATTAGTAAATCACAAAATACTAATTAATAAACTTAATTACAAATAAAATCATCGTATAATGTTTGTGTTAACATGTGAACAGCGCTACGCAGTACCTACCGTTAGTTTTGTTAGCGTCGTTCCGGCCGAGAGTCTAGCGTCATCTAGCGTCTTTATAGCGTTAGTGACGAACGTTGTTACACATAGAATTGTGTATTATTATTATTTAAAATGCAGGTCTCGTCTTTCAATAAAAATAATGCATATATTATATGATTATGTAATAATTAGCAATACACAAGAAGTATTTAGAGAATGCAGCGTTATTTCGATAATATATAGGTACAACTCATAAATATCGCGACCTTATCAAAACAAAATGAGAAAAATATTTAGACTAAGTGATAGGATAAAGCTGTTGTGTATGCGGCAAGCATAATATAATATTATGTACCTAATTAGTATCTCTCCAAAAATGGATTCCCGTGGGACCGCGGGTAGCAGTATGTGTGAAAACCAATTTCCTATAACGGAATCTCTCTTCATAGCGCCTGTGGGTATTGTCTTATTGGTTAAGAGCACCGGAAGCGACTCCCACCTCTACCTGCCGTAATAAGTTCGCAATTTTGTTTTACCTGTAATAAACATAGCATTACGGATTTTTTTAACTAACAATCGTAGACTTTTTTGTTTTTTTAATATATTTATTTATTTTTTGATACTTATTACATTATACATATACCAAACTGCACTGCAGTTTAACGGCATGGTTGCCTTCAATATTTGATAATAATTTTTATTTTATAATGAAGATTAGAGTGTAGGTCATTATTGAGTGTTGCATGTTTTTTTTACAAGTGATACATGATATGTAATTATAAATTTATGTAAGATTAGGTACATAGCTTTCATATATATTCATTTAGCTTGTACTTTTTAAAGCCAATGGAGTTTTTTTGTCATGCAACATCTCAAAGAATTTTTTACCTAATTTATTAAAGATTCTTGGCACAATATAATCTCTTTTTCTTTCGCCATACACGTTGTTAGTGATTGGTATTCTCATTGTTCGTCCTATCGATCTGGTTGCATAGTTATGATGCGTGACAGTGTGTATATTAATATTATTTATCATTTCTTCTAGTATTATATTGTATTTTACTTTTTGGTCAATTAGTAATATTTTGCATACTTTAAATAATTTATTTTAATCATCCTTGTACATACAATTGGTTATATTATCTACTATAAGTTTTAGGAATCTTAATTATAACTGTTTGATTTTATCAATGTATGTTTTATAGGTAATAACTGCTAACGCCATAACTGATAACCGAGTCAACCATTGCGAAGTAAAGAGAGTACAGTGTGCCCCGAGAGCTACATAACATTAGCATGTGAAATATTGTGAAATGCACTTAGCATGGATCTCAGTTTCTTACAGATATTATCAATTTGTTGTTTCCAATTAAAGTGTTTATCAAGTATTAAAACTAAATAAGTATATTTTTTCACAGTTGCAGTTTGTCGGATTTGTGTGGTTGGTATGTAGGCACTCGTAGCAATGTCCAATGAGATTAATTTGAAAATTTTTTGGTGTGGCTCGCGGGACCGAATATGTAAATACCTACTGAGTTTTGTTTACATTTAGTATGATTCCGTTGTCATGTGCGCATTTTATTATATCGGTCATCAGCCGTTAGGAATTTTTAATATATTAAAAAACCGATTTAAAGTAAATAGGAAACATAAAGTGACTCAGTTACAAAATTAAATTTCTCAGATATATTTAATAATATTTTCTGACATTTGGTATAATTTCGTAAAATGGCTTACAAATTATTTAAGAAGATGTTTGGTGTTCAATTACTTAACTAACACTATTTTTTTACGTAATTTTACAATATTTAAACTGCCGTTGGGTGTTTTCCTTATTATTGCTTCACGCCCCCACGTACACACAAAAAAAAATTTTTTCAGTACAGTCACCGTGGATCAATTTGGATGAATTCGACTATTCTTTCCAAAAGCTCTGTGGAAATCACATTTAAAGTAATGGCAGCAAATCCACATCAACCAATCAACCCCCAGGGATGTCACGTGATAAAATGACCACTTCATACGAAAGTGAGATTTGATGCAGCCTTTAGACTGAAACATCGTAGTAAAGACAGCAATATCCAATGATGCATATAACAAAAGCAGCTATGTGTCTTCTATTTGATAGCAAATACAACAATATATATTTTTAAATAAAAATGATTTATTTATAAAAAAAAATAAACTTACTATCACGCCGTTTCCTCGAAGAGGTAGGCAGAGAGTATAGAACGCCATATTCCTCTATCTTGGAATACTACTTTTGCATGCTCTACGGTTATTGAGGCATTCTTGTAGAATCTGATCATGCCTCAAGTCTTTCGCGGACGCCCTCTATTCCTTTTATCTCCAACATTTGCCCTATGTTTATGTTTATATTAATTTATATAGCACCGTTTTTGCGTAGAGACGCTTCAAGAGCGTTTTACAGGTACGACATCCCGAAAATATGAGTTTTTAGGCTCTTCTTGCAGAGTTCCTGGTTCTTCATAGATCGCAGTACTGGAGGCAGCTGATTCCACATAGCTGGGCCCGCAAAGCTGAAAGCACGTTCCGCAAACTTAGTGGCTCTAGGTCTCCTTGGTACTACCAGCCTGCAGAGTGCCTCCGATTTAGCTGACCGCAGTGTGAGCCGTCTTCCGGTGATATTGTCTGGGATACAGAGGTCGATCAAATATTGTGGTGCTTTTCTTTGAAGACTTTTTTGCACCATCAGAGCGAGTTTGAAATTTATCTGCTCCGGCAGGTGAAGCCAAGGTAGCTGATCAGCATTGAGGATATCCGCGAGAACTTTGATACCTTAAATATAAGCCTCACCGTAGCATTCATCACTGCATATATCTCAGAAAGACTCACCTGTTTGGGATACTGTGCGGTATTTACTTATATTTTGTATTGTACGTTTGAGTTGTGTGGATGTATATGAATGCACACGACATGGTGAATATCACGTTACCTGCTCCAGTTTACAAAAAATTTCTCCGAAATTACGGCTTAAATAAAAACCAATAAATTTTGTGCTGAAAACTTTCACCGTCAATATTTTGACTTGGCGTGTATCGCGTAAAAAGTGCGTAATCACCTGCACAGCGCGGCGCTCAGTGAATGGAAACAGCTGTTTCGGTCCATTACACACCCCTAATAGGCGGCCCCTACCCGCCCCACAGCCTGCAGGTTCCGTCAAGGACGCTCTTCTGCGGTATTAATATTGACGAATTGCACTGGAATCGGCCCTTTGCACAACGAAAATCGCTTCTTAAAAAAGGACACAATCATAAACCGTCTGATTTTATTTTATTTGAATCAGTAGGAAACGAACATTAAGAATACTGTTTAGAAATAAATACAATTATAATTCGACTGCCCCAACGAACGAGGCAGTAACTTAAATAAATCGATTTTTCAGGGGGACACTTTTTAGTTTCGAATCGGATTTCTAATTCTTTTTTGAATCTTCTCAATTTTTTTTTTGTGTGTGTAGGTAATATTTAAGACAATCTTACTAGTAATTGAGATATTTTATTATAATTAACATTCCTACCTACTTCGTTATTACATGGAAGAAAAATGGTTAACTGATTTACTAGTTTTGTAAAATTCATATTTTTTTCTGTTAAATATTGCATTTGAGATACTGCTGTCTTTGCTGTAGGTAGGCAATCATGGCCTAAACCTAAAAATGGTACTAACTCAAATACCTAAAATATTGAGTTACTGCCTCGTTCGTTGGGGGAGTCGAATTATATTTTATAAAAATAATTTTGCTGTGGTTGAAGAAGAAGACAATAATAATTAATTACCTACAATAATTGTAACTCAGTATCCAATTGCAGGTTTATTTTTAATGAAATTTAAAATATATTAAATTTTAATAAATATTAGTATTAAGTTCTGCAGAATAAGCATTTAATTTTAGCATGCAATAAGAATTTAAATGTGACAGCTGTTTCGGCTTGTTTGGCCATTATTTTGATGATATACAACGTATAATCGACTTATTTATAAGATTTAAGTTACCCCTTCTCCAGGAATAGTTAGATGTTTTCTGTGAATTCCTTGTATTAAGAATCTTTTTACCTAAGCATTTATCATTAAAGATTCTCTGGTTGATGAAAATGATATTCTCTCCACTTCTTAATATGAATATGAAAATGAATGAATAAAGAAACCCAAAATCAAGGCTGTAATTAAAAGAATATTTAATGAAATTCCCCATTTTCCATAAATGATTAACTGAATTACTTTGAAAGAGCCTCTATTAAGTTGTTATATTATTAAAATTCATGAAATTATTACGTTATATATTATTTAAAATTATGGCCTTGATTTTGGGTTCCTATAACTTATTGAAAAGGGGAGAGATCATTTTTGTTGACTATTTAAGCGTTATATTTTGATCATGGAGTTCTACAAACTAAACATAAAAACCATAAATAAACCAATTTAAAATGTCTTCGGCCCACTCTAACAACATGCATATATTCAAAGAATCAACGCAATATAATCATGTAAGAAATATACATATTACGTGCGTAGTCAGTACGTGCATACAGTGCATATACTAGTCTATGGTACCATTACCTACAGTAATATAAATATTCTTCTCCTTAAAATTTGTAAATACAACGTGTGCAAACGAAATTATCAACTCTCAATATTCAGTAAAGTGTTGAAAAAGAATAAAAAATAGTAAAAACACAAGAAGTTTGCTTATCAAGAATTCTCAATCAAGGTACAAGTAAAATTATATCCTTGTCTTAATTTTTTGTCTTACCTACCTCGTTTTTCACATCCAGTATGCACTGTCACAGCTGTAAAGAGGTTTGTCACGCAGGAGATGAAATCCTTTGCTCTCAATGCCTTTTTTATTACCACTTTAATTGTGCGGGATTAACAGAAACCAAATTCAGAAAAATGAACAAACAAAACAAAACCGTTTGGAAATGTCATTCATGTAAGGTAAACAAGTGCAATACAGCGACATCTAGCGGCGGACAAGGTACCTCCAAGAGCCCAGAAACAGTGCTGCCAAGTGATAAAACCAACGCCCCGATAAATAAAAGTGCCCATACACATTGCGTCAGCATCAAAGATATTGACGGTTTATTGCAAATAAAATTAGATGAGTTTACAACTAATTTTTTTGCCAACCTAAAAAAAGAAATATCTATTATGATCGAAACGAAAGTGTCCGTGGAACTCATGTCAATAAAAGAAAAGCTGTCAACCGTTGAGGACATCCAAAAATCACTAAATTTTTTCGCCGAAAGTTATGAGGAACTTTTAAAAGAATCAAAGGAAAATTTCATTACAATAAAAAAACTGACCTCGGACATCGAGCGCTTGCAAGATACCTCTAAAGTAATCACTACACAACTAAATAATATAGAGCAAGTGAATCGCAACTGCAACCTAGAGATTCAGATGATACCGGAGAAGCGGAATGAAAACCTAATGAAAATAATCGAAGATGTGGGCAGTGCAATAAACTTTCCCATTTCTAAACGGGATATCCTAGATGTAGTCCGTGTCCCCCATCGAGTGAACTCAACTCGTCCTAAAAACATCATAGTGAAGCTGTCATCCAAGATTATGCGCAATGAAGTCATTGCTCATGCGCGCCAATCTCGAAGCCATCTCACATTACATCGCCTCGGATTAGGCAACCAAGACCAACGGATCTTCATTAACGAGCACCTCACTCTACAAAATAAAATCCTCTATCGGGAAGTACGCGAACGAGCAGCCGTAAAAAAGTACAAGTATGTATGGGTCAAAGACGGCCTCATCCTCGCAAGATCTACAGATACCGCTAAAATTGTCACCATTCGGAACGAACAGGACCTGGACAAACTGTGACTATATTACTACTACGTTTCCACTACTGCAACGTTTGACATTCTCATATTACTTTTCTACACAATCTCGATAGCAATTTATTATTATCTCGTTTCTTTTTACTATTTTATTATTATCTCCATGTCTCTCATTTTTCTTATTACTTTTTCTAGATTGTCCATATTTAATATACTTTTTATTGTCTATCTCCTTATAAACTGGCATATTTACGATTTCACATATCTTATACTGGCGTTGCACTTGTCATTGAAGCTCGGTAAATGCACCCTGAAAAGATCACTGATTACATCAAACAGTATTTTCTATTTTTCTAACTCTATTATATTCATCTCACTAGCTCCACATTATTTATGGCTATTTCATTAATTAAAAACGAACGAGCTATATTTGAATATACCTGCACTTGTCAAATTTACGAAATTTGTTTCTTCAGTTCAATACTCATATCTCATTAACAAAGTTGAATGCCTCGCATGCCCAATATCAATTGTGTACTTTATTTATTCTCATTGATAGTTATTCGAATTTTTATGTCGTTATCTTTCATTTTTAATTAATAGATATCGACATCTAATAGGTTTACCGCTTATTATCAGAACGTGAGAGGTCTACGAACCAAATCAAGTGACTTTTATCGCAATATTTCTATGGCTAATTATGATCTAGTGTGCTTAACTGAAACGTGGTTAACAGATAGCATAAGCGACGCTGAATTGTTTGATAGTCGTTATTTGGTTTGGCGACGCGACCGTAATTACGAAGAAACTAATCAAAAATACGGTGGAGGTGTCTTAATTGCGTCACGGATTAATCTAAATGTTTATCCGCAACCATCTTGGTCCTCTTCAGCTGAAGATATATGGATTACTATCCACCTGAATAACTCGAATACCCGTACTTCTAAAAAATGTGCACAAAATCAAGGATATTGTTTTTCTAAACAATTGAATAATTTTGTAGAAAAAGTAAGCAATATCTTAATATCCAATCACAATGATCATATTTTAATCTTAGGCGATTTTAATTTGAGCAAAATCCAATGGAATTTCGATACCTCCTCCTGTTACTTCTCACCTACCAATTACCACACAAATGACGAGTGTGAATTTATCAATTTTAGCAATATGTTTGATCTCCATCAATTCAATGGGGTATATAACGACAATAGGCGGATTTTGGACCTGGTTCTTTGCAACGAATTGGTCGGAGTTTCAGAATGTCTTGACCCATTAGTATCTGTGGATCCCCACCACAAACCATTGACAATAACGGCTAATTTTATTGACTTCCATTCACTGAAACCAGCACCTCGAACGAAATATTGTTATCATCGTGCTAACTTTGAGGTTATTAATAATGAACTAAACAAGATTGATTGGGATTTATTGCTAGCGGATAAGCCCGTTGAGCAAGCATTGAGATCATTTTACCAGGTACTTTACACTATTCGCGACAAATGCGTACCATGCAAGACGGGAAATTTTGATAATTTCCCTCCTTGGTACACTGCGGTACTCAAAAAAATTATCAGAGAAAAATTCAAGTACTTTCGTAAATTTAAAATTTATGGCAATAAATCTGACGAATTATCTTTTAATATTTTATGCGATAGAGCCAAGTCATTGGAAAACGAATGTTACTTGAATTACATCTCTAAAATAGAGGAGTCTGTAGTACATAACCCCAAAACGTTCTGGTCATTTATTAAATCAAAATCTAAATCATTTAACCTGCCAAGTAATATGACATACGGTCTCAATACTGCCACATCAGGATCCGACATATGTAACTATTTTTCCGATTATTTTTATTCTACGTTTTCTAATCCCTCTTCAAATACTCAAAATACGAATTCTCTGTCCAATTGCGAACCAATCACCGATTGTTTCATTTCATCAATAGAAGTCAGTAAATCGAACATAATAAATCAATTAAAGCATCTTGATATAAATAAATCTGCTCGACCTGATCAAATACCACCAATATATTTAATTAAATGTGCTGATATAATTGCTGTACCTCTAACAATTTTATTTAAAAATTCTATTAAGGATGGATTTGTGCCAGATATCTGGAAATCGGCATTTATTACGCCGATTCATAAAAAAGGCTCGAAATCAGACGTCGCAAATTATAGACCTGTTTCTAAATTGTGCACAATTGCTAAAGTTTTCGAGAAGGTTATATACGATCAAGTCTATGCAGCTCTTCATCACTCCTTTCATCCAGATCAACACGGATTCATCAAAGGGAAATCAACCGTCTCCAATCTAATCCTCTTTAATGACTTTCTAACTGATAAAATGGATAAAGGACTTCAAACAGATGTGATCTATACTGATTATAGTAAGGCGTTTGATAGAATAGATCATCATCTGTTGTTTAATAAGCTTTTCTTGGCCGGAATACGTGGTGACTTGCTAAGATGGTTTGCATCCTACATCGATAATAGAACTCAGGCTGTGGTAGTAAGCAATTACATATCGAGTTGGGTTGTAGTTCCCAGCGGAGTACCTCAGGGATCACTGCTGGGGCCATTGTTGTTTATAATCTTCATTTCCGATATTCACGATTGCTTTCGTCACTCTAATGTCCTAATTTTTGCTGACGATATGAAAATTTTTAAACCAATTTCTAGTATTTACGATTCGTTCAATCTACAAGATGATTTGCTACGGTTAGATAATTATTGTAAATTAAATAAACTTGATTTGAATCCCTCAAAATGTTATTGTGTAGTTTTCACACGCAAAAAGAATATAATACCATTTAACTATAGACTAAAAGGAGAACAATTAGAAACAGCTACGTCAATCAGAGATTTAGGGGTGATCAATGATAGAAAATTATTATACGACGAACATATCGATTCTATTATAAGTAAGGCTTATAGGGCTTTAGGTTTCATCATGAGAATGTCTAAAGATTTTAAGTGTGTAAGACATTGAAAGTACTTTACTGCACTTTTGTCAGAAGCAAACTCGAGTATGCAACGCAAGTATGGAACCCCCAGTATATGATCTATGTAAATCGCTTGGAACAAATTCAAAAAAATTTATTCGCTTTCTCAACTTTAAATTCAATTGCGTTTCTGACGATTATGACAGTTCATGCAAAAAATATCACATCCTACCTTTATACAGACGTCGGGAAATAGGTGATTTGATGTACCTACTAAAAATTGTATCAGGCAACGTCGACTGTCCTGAACTATTAAATAGACTAAAATTCCATGTTCCCTGTAGATCTCGTAGACACAACCCAGTCTTTCACATTGATTTTACCTCATCCAACTATCGTCGGAATTCATATTTCTTGAGGGTATGCGATGCATTCAATAAACTGATAAGATTATTGGATATTGATCTGTTCGAGTGCAGCCACACAAGATTAAAAAAAATTTTGAGTGCTGAATTTTTTTCCACGTAATAATTAAGTTTCTTTTTCTTTTATTTAAATTTTTTATTCTTTCTTTCTATATAATTAATATGCCTTAGTATATCATAAATATTTATCATTACCGACATATTTCTGTTTGTTTAAATTTTTTATTCTTTCTTTCTATATAATTAATATGCCTAAGTATATCATAAATGTTTATCATTACTGACATATTTCTGTTTGCTTAAATTTTTTTATTCTTTCTTTCTATATATTTAATATGCCTTAGTATATCATAAATATTTATCATTACTGACATATTTCTGTTTGTTTAATTTTTTTATTCTTTCTTTCTATATAAGTAATATGCCTTAGTATATCATAAATATTTATCATTACTGACATATTTCTGTTTGCTTAAATGTTTTTATTCTTTCTTTCTATATAATTAATATGCCTTAGTATATCATAAATATTTATCATTACCGACATATTTCTGTTTGTTTAAATTTTTTATTCTTTCTTTCTATATAATTAATATGCCTTAGTATATCATAAATGTTTATCATTACTGACATATTTCTGTTTGCTTAAATTTTTTATTCTTTCTTTCTATATAATTAATATATTTCTAAATGTGGAGACCTGTAATTGGCCATCTATATTGTATCAATGTTTTCTATGCTTTTTTTTTGTGCTGTTGGTCTTCCATAAACATTAAATAAATAAATAAATAAATAAATAGCAATTAAGGTTGTACAGTGCACGCGGCAAACAAGCGAACATAATAATCGTTGTTTTTTTCTTATTTTTATCTTTTGTTGGTAAAATAATGTTTAGTTTAGAATCACTTGTGTTTCGCTGTGGGGGATGAATCTCACATAATTTTTTAGGCGAGAAGAAACATAGAGGAGAGAAAATCAAAGCAGACTTACAAAGATTTTACAGCAAGATTTTTCTTGACGCGATGTCATGCGAAATGTATTTCAAAGTGATACGCGAAAATCAGAGAGCTTTTAGGAGCCGCGACTTTTTTTAAGCTTAGGGGCTGTTTTTACATTTACACCACCTACATTTATTTTGTGATTTGGGGTAAAATAAGGCTTTTGTTTTTAAGAAGGCTGGTTGACGCGGTCTCACGTTGAAGAAAAAATTATGCTCTGGATAAAGTATTTTAAAATCGTTGAAATGTAAGAAGAAATGCAGTACTCGATTAATGACATTTGACGTAATCTTTCAAAGGAAGCAAGACTAGCGGTACATAATGGCGTTCTAGTGTCAAACCTGGTGTATGGAAGTGAAGCCTGGAATTGGCAAAAGAGGAATGAAAGTAGACTGAATGCGGTAGAAATGCGGTCACTATTACGCTTTGTGAAAAATCTTTTGGTGCAATGCTGGCTGTAGTGTGGTAGATAGAATAAAGAAAGGAGTGCTGAGATAGTTTGGTCATGTGGAACGTATGAACGAGGAAAGGATGGTTAAGAAAATATATGTGGCGAGTGTTGAAGGCAACAGGAATAGAGGGTGAGGAATAAACAAATTAGACATGAATGCAATGCTGGCTGTAGTGTGGTAGATAGAATAAATAAAGGAGTGCTGAGATGGTTTGGTCATGTGGAACGTATGAACGAGAAAAGGATGATTAAGAAAATATATGAGGCGAGTGTTGAAGGCAACAGGAATAGAAAGACCTGGCACGATCAGATACTACAAGTATTTGAGGATGGCCCTGTTAAAAGCCGCAACAACCGTTGAATTTGTTTGAGAAGATGTATGAATGTGGCCGAAGCAAAAGTGGTGTGCCATGATAGAAGAGTGTGGCCATCAATCCTCTCTGCCTACCCCTGCGGGGAAACCTCGTGATGGTTAGTTGGTTAGTTAGATGTAATATATTTATTTATCCAGCGGATAGCTATTTATTGGTTTGACTAAACTATGTAAACAGTCCCAAAATAGATTATTACGAATTTCGTCGGATATGTAATTAAATGTTTCTAAAACTGAAACATCATTTAATATGTTAAAAGCGATTAACAAACATACCTGTCACGTTGGTTCGGTAAATCTGTCTTTGAATAATAAATCATTTTGATAACGCAAGCGATTTCAGAAACATATTTGTGATAATTCTGGGTAGCGGCTGCGCCAGTTGTGATGTTCTTATTATCGGGTCTTGACTTCGGGATACTTCCAATAAAAGATGTTGTCGGTTACTCTTGGTTTATTGGTTGCAACAATACGTTATACAGAGGTTACAATGAACAACAGCGGTCTGTCTCGATATAATGTATAAATAGCCTGGAGACGACATACGCGCGACCTTATAAAGCATTTGCTCTCTCTTTCATACTTCGCGATATACGTCCCTCAGATCTATTACAATATTATTATGCGCATTAGATGTACTTACGAATATCTTATTTAATTTAATAAACATTATTAGAATCAGGTAACTGAACTCATCTTAGAGTTTGTTGGATATGTATCCACGGATGAAAAGTAAGTTTATTTTACTTTCGGGTCTCAAAGTTTAAGGTGTAAGGATCCAATATGCATCAGTTGATAATTAAATAATTCGGTGTAAATTTTTAATAGAAAATATTTTTTATTTAATTAATTTTACTACACTTAAGATTTTATTAATCATTACTATTATTTTATACGAAAATTTACACATACTGACATCGTTAATAACATTGAAGGACGATACATGTATCGAATTCCAACTAGCCACTTAAATTGTCAGTTTCTATTCCATGTTAAATAATCTAATTATAATTCCCCTAAACACCATATATTTTGGTAATTAAATTAAAACGATTTGGTTTAAGTAACGGATATGATTTCGCGTTTATATATGAAATGTTAAAATTTAACATTTAAAATGTACCTACTTATAGAAACATGTTTATACTCGGGCCAAACCATAATAAATAAACTCCACTGATAATAAATACCCTTTGGCAAAAACGTGTATGTGATGGTTCGATTTATACTGAAACAACATGTTATTTCTCTTCTCTCATTGGACCCCAT